>VYXB01003934.1:226578-334474 GCA_013397135.1 Pachyramphus minor | reverse complement strand
GGGCGGGCCGCGCAGGGGCGGGAGCGCCGCCGAGCCCCGGCCCGGCACCTGCCGCCCCGCCCCGCACGGTCCCCCGCTGTCCCCACCCCGGCCGCATCCCTCCGCCCCGGCCCCGGCACCGCCTCAGCGCCGCAATGGGCCCTGCCATTTAAAATGAGGGGAAAAGGGGAAAAAACTCACCCAGGCAGGAAAGCCGCCTCTCATTGGCTTCTCCTTCTTTAAATCCTCCTCCGCCTCCACTCGGCCCTAGTGAGGCACATCTGGAGGGCTGAATCCAGTTCTGGGCTCCTCAGTACAAGAAAGGCAAGGAGCTACTGGAGAGGGTCCAGCGGAGGCCACAAATATGATGAAGGGTCTGGAGCATCCCTCTTACGAGGAGACACTATGGAAGCTGGGCCTGTTCAGTCTAGAAAAGGGAAGACTGAGAGGGTATCTCATTAATGCATATAAACATCTCAAAGCTGATTGCCAAGAGGATGGTGCCAGACTGGTTTTTGTGGTGTCCAGCAACAGGATGAGGAGCAATAGACATAAACTAAAATGGAAGTTTCACCTCAACCTGAGGAAGAACTTTTTTACATTAAGGGTGGCAGAACAATGGAACAGACTGCCCAGGGAGGGTCTGGAATCTCCCTCTCTGGAGACACTCAAAACCCTCCTGAATACCTTCCTGTGTCACCTGCTCCAGGTGATGTTGCCTTGGTAGGGGGGTTGGACCAGATGATCTCCAGAGGTCCCTTCCAACCCTAAGGATTCTGTGGTTCTGTGAAATGTGGGGAAGCCTGTTCAAAGGATAGAGTTGCCATGTAAGAGCTTAGGGCCATCGCAATCCCATGTTCCAGTCAGCCCTGTGCCAGCACTGAGGTGCCACAGTGTGGTGAGCACGTAAGGACTGGTGAACGTTAAAGTGAAGGAAACAGTGGGAAAGGCTGGGAGTGAGGCCTGGGTGATGCTTCTCTGATTTCACCCTGTCAGGCAGACACAGAAAAATATTAATTATACCAAAACTTTTTAAGAAACGTCTGCACCCCAAAAGAAAGCTTCCAGAATGAAGGAGCAAGCAAGCTAAAATAATATCCAACCTAAACCTCCCCTGGCACAGCTTGAGGCCATTTCCTCTTGTCCTGTTGCTGTTAGCTGGGAGAAGAGACCAAACCATCTTGCTACAAACATGTTTTCAGGTAGTCTCTCGTGAGCCTCCTTTTCTCCAGAGTAAAGAACTGCAGCTCCCTCAGCCATTCCTCATATGACTTACTTTCTAGACCCTTCAACAGTTCTAGACCCTTCTGAAGTTCTGTTGCCCTTCTCCGGACATGCTTCAGCACCTCAGTGATTATTGCCAAGCAGGTTTGTAATTGTCAAACCTAATTCTCATTGTCAAGTAGGTTTCTAATGTATTTCCAGTTAGTTATTGGCCAGCCAAGGAATTTCTTGTGGCATTTTCCAAGCCAAAAAAACCCCACTACACTGGTAACATCAGTCAAGAAAAATGCTATTGTAAGTGTAGTTGCTGGGTCACAGATCACTCATTGCAGTGCTGTGATCATATCCCAAAGGGACTGCACAGGGCCAGGAGAGCCAGGGGCTACACAGGCACAGAAAAATAGGAACTATGTCCCTCTGGTCTCTAGTGCCTGGTAAACCCCCAGACCTCCTCCCCTTGAGAGAGCTGGGGGCAGGGAGTGGGCAGCCACCCCTGTACACCTCCACAAACAAAATCCAGCACTTCCTTGTACAAAAGGATCGCTGCTTACAGCTGTTGTGGTGACTTTTCAACAGCACACAACATCACACTCAGTACTTGTAAACAGTCCACTGGTGAATTAAAAACCCACACATTTTACTAATTGCTGCCTTTGGGGCCCGGAGAAAGCATTCTGCTGACAAGTGCTGTGCACAGGGTTTGTACACACTGTGTTTGCTGCATCATTTCATCCAGCTCTAACGGGAATCACACTCCCTTAGAAACCAAAGGGAAAGTTGCTGGTGCTGGGGTGCAACAGGGGGACAAAGTCAGACCCTCTCCGCCGGCAGCAGCTCCCAGGGCTGGCAACTTCAGGTGCACATCAGCTCCAGTTCCTCACACATGGGATTTTTACATTATGAGTTCCCCAGCCAGGATTAAGCCCCTTGGGATGTAAGCACATGTGTGCAAGTGTTTGCAGGAGCAGGTCTGAGGAGCTTGACCCAAAGCCTATTAAAGCTGGTGGCACGATGCCTTTGATTTCAAGGAGCTTTGACTTGGGACCCACTGACCTGGGTAGATTTTGGCCAGATGTTTTATTACTGTTTTAGTTCACCTGCAGGTGGCTGGAGGAGAAAGTCAAATAAACTCCTATTTAGCCCTGAGAATTAAAACAAGGCAGAGTACTGGAAAGGCACAGTTACCTTTCAGTAACACAGCAGTATTATTACAACAGTGATTTTTAAACAAGTTTTTAAACAGTTTTTAAACAAGAATTTTGTAACTAAGTTATGAATATCTTTGCAGTGGTTTATGGCTCTTTATTATTCTAGCCTGGTTTCTAATGCAAGGCTTCACTTTTAACTTCAGCTCTTAAGTGAGTGCAGCTCCCCCCACGCTACTTTAAGCTGTGGGGCAGATATTCCACAGGCTGCAAGCACACTGCTGGTGTCCAACTGGATCACTTCATTACGTTCCAACAGAGAATGCTCTGGTACAGGTGCACCACTCTCCTGCATCACAACCTGACAACAAGCCTTGTCTCTGAGCAGCAGCACCTCAGTGTAATGTGGGGAGGGGGGGACAGGGGATTAGGGAGAGGGAGATACATGTGGTGAGAATTTTGGGCCAGTATTTATTTCTGTGTGCCAAGACAGATTTAATATTTTATTAGCTGTGGAGTTTGCGAGACAGCTGATTATGCTGTGCTCCAGCAAAGCAGTCAGTCTTTTTAAATGCAGAGTATCCATCTGAAATGAGTACCATCAGGCACAGGCCAGGCAGGAGATGAAATATTTAGCTCGTAAAGCATTTCAATGTGCAGGGCTGGGGCCAGACATGGGTGCTGTGATGTTGAAAACTACAGTGCCCAAATCTGAAGTGCCTCAGCCCCAGCACAGAAGACTCAGAGGTGCAGCAGTTGCCCAGAGAGTGGGGCTGTGGGGCCCTCAAGGTCCTCCCCACCTGCCATGGTGCAGGAACCTCTGCTGTGCATGAATTGGTTTGGGAGGAGGCAGCCATCAAAGCCTTTCCTGGGACTCAGCTTCCCAGATCATGCTGCCTCTTGCACCCCTTTCCCCAGTGTCAGTGGCCAAAAGCATTTTCCTATAGGGATAAGGAAAGCACTCTCCCTCCAGAGAAAATTGTTTCAAAGCAAGTTTGACTTGTTGTTGTCATAAGATCTGATATTTATTCTATTAGCTATTTTTATTATTTACTTCTTAGAGTCTGCTAGATCTTCCTGTAAGATAGTCCAAACCCTCTGAATACTTGGCATGCCCTGCTTGGATGTCCCCAGAGCGATAAAAGCACTTTCTGATAAAACAGATGCTGCATCAATACTTCTGCAATGGGGGAAAATGGTGCAAACTGGACCACAGAAATCACTGAATGGTGTTAGTATTGGCAATGTTGGAATCGCAACCGGACTGGACAAGAACTGTGCTGAAGCTTCAGAGGAACTTGGGTAAGAAATTGCTAACATACTACTTTCAGGTTAAAATTTGCCACTTAACCTCTGTATCAGAAGGCAAAGTTTTAACAAGTTTGTCTAAGGGTAACAGAATAAATGAAATCTGGTTTCTCCCTCCCTCTGACAGAATTTCATGGTTCTTATCCTCTTCCTTCCACCTGCTACCCTTCACAGTTTATCCATTTCTTCAACCCCCCCTTCAACCCTTCAGTTCCTCCTCTGTGTCCCATACACCCACAATATCCTACTTTCATTTCTGTACTACTCATATGCTCTTCTGCTTGGCAATATCTCAGCTTCCTCCCATTTCACCTGGGCCCAATTTACAGAAACCCCAGATTTCTTCCACATCTTCAGATGTGATGTGTGGTTGGCTGGGTAGGCAGCAGCAAGTAGCACATGATATGGTTTTGCCAAGGTGCTGCCCAAACAGCCAGTCCATCAGTCCTACACACCCACAAACACAGGGTCAGATTCTCCCTGCCTTTCTTTCAGAAAGCAGAGAAAATATAACTATTTTTCCCCAAGCACTTAAGTTAATTTAAGAACCCATTGACATGGGATGTGGCATTTAAAAAAAGAGGGCTACAAAAATCCATGGATCTGTCCAAATCCAACTGGCATCTAAGTCTCCAGTCAGTGGTCACTGGCTGAACCACTTCATCCTCACTGTTTCTCAATTAACTTTTTAACTATACATGCATACACCAGTATTAAGGAGGGCTTTACTGAGATATGTATTTCTAATGCAGCTGAAGAGGAAAAGGGAAGCCAGGACAAATATTCTCTGCTCCAGTAGCTCCTCCCAGCGTGCCCACGATCACGTGGTGACTTTACAAAATCTATTTACATGAGCAGTAATCCACTAACTGTGTATGGGTTGGAAAATGTTACGCAGTCTGAGAAGAATCAATATGGAGACTAAAGACCTAGAAAGGCCCAAAGATTGTTGTTGTTGATTAAAATCTCCTGATAATCCAAAACCCTTGAATTTTTACCTGACATGTCATGACCACCTTGCATTAGGGTACTTCGATAGAGTTTCAAAATATACACCATGATGCAACACTGCAACAAACAGCCTTATAGACTAAGCAACAGCTGCTTAAGTAAGGGCTCTGTTTACAAAAACTTTGTTGATGAGAAAGATGTTTCTTTCCTCAGCTATGGATTGTTCCTTTTTACCTAATTCTTGTTTCATCATGCACTGGTCTCGTATTCTGCGCACAACTGAGATTTACCAGAGGCTTTTCTCAGAGCTCGTATTTTCTTAAAGTATTTCCTTTATGTTTGCAACCAGGTTGATTAAAAATAAGGACAAGTATGGTCACAGTATGCCCAAGCACATGCCATGGAAGTCACTCAGGGCTGCCCTAGTTTTCCTCTCTATTGCTACCAGAAGTACATGACAGTGGGGATTGCATGACTGCTCCAAACCTTAGGGCACAACATTGATTTCTAGATCATGATTATTTTTGGAACATCCCATCCTCCTGCTCTCGAAAAAGGGTTTGAGGGTTTTTAACTTTCAGTTTAGAACATAAATTTAAAGCCTAATTCCACTTTCTTGTATGAAGGGATCCTGAATGTTTAAAATATAATGTTTAACCCACGGCTATTAGTTTGACTTTTTTGTTGTTGCTACTTGGATTGCATATAGTGCTATACCTCAAAGAAGAAACACAAAATTAGTCTGTTCACTGAACTTTGTACCCGTTAAAGAATCCCCAGCACTTTCTGATTATCACAATGAGATATTTGAGCAAAGACTTGCTTTTTTTACAAAAAAGGTAAAATACCCCATTTAGCAGCAGACCTTGAAGAACATGCTCAGTTTCCCTCAAGTACTTACGCTTCAGTGTGTCTGGCAGTACTTCATTTGGAAGGGGCTGAGTTGTAGTAATTAATTTCATCCAGTCCTCAACACTTGTGCAAAGACGTTTGGAACTACTTAAGCCACCACATTTGCAAAATTTTCCATAAAGAAACAGCATTGTTTACTCAAATTTGTCTAGATGCTTAAAAATGGGCTAAAAAGATAGTTATGGCAATGTCACACTCTAAAGGCACTCTGCTCAAATAAATTATGTAGAATATGTGGGTATTAATTCTTTTCTTTCACAGAGCAACTATATTTACCAGCAAAATAAAAAAGAGGAAATTGGAATCATAGAATCATTTAGGTTGGAAAAGACCTCTAAGATCATCAACAAGAGAGGGAAAATAAATTCCACATTTCTATACAGCACAAATGCTTATCCAAGTGAACGTAATAGTTGTTAGATGTTTTTGTTTTAATATGTGTTAGCCAATAATTTAAAATTAATAGAAAGTTTGTAGTGGAAGTCTACTTGGCAATTTTAGGAATATTTAAAACATAATTTGTGCTCTTGGGCTCTTTCAGGTTTTGTGTCCTACAACAGGGGGATGCTGATTCCCTGCAACCCTCTAAACTACTCCTGCTCCCCAAGGGCAGTGAGGTCAGTGCCTCTGAGTAACCACAGAGCAAAGACACCCAAGGAATTCAGAAGCAGCCAAGAAATCTTTAAAAAGAATTCTGAGCATTAATTATTATTTGAGATTACTATTTTTCAGAAGAGTGTAATTTATTCCAGCAGGAGGAGGTTGAACATTACAACTGAGGAAGTTTGGCTGAGCCCCAACCTGGGCTCTGTGCTAACAGAGGGGTACACCCTGTTTCCCACACACTGGCCTGAGGTCTAGGGCTGAGCTCGGTGCCACAGCAATGACTTGGGGTTTTTTGTTCTAGAGAAACCTTTCCAAACAGTGGCTCCTTCCCTGGTGTTTACAGAGGCCGAGCACTAAATCTCCAAAGCAGCACTGCACCTTCACCATGAAGGAAAACTGAAATGGCAGCAATAAGATCTCCCCAGAGCTCTGGGGAAGAGGCAGCTCCAGCTTTTGCTTCAGTTTATATATGAAATGGACAACTGAGTTTGGCAGAAGGGCAGCAGTGAGTCTAAACATGTGTTGGCTCTGAGAGGCCACATGGACACACATGGCTTCTGCCACCCCATGGCCCAGCAGCAGCCCTGGTGTGGTTTGCACCAGCCTGTGCAGTCAGGCACTTATCTCCTTGTGAACCAAGACTGTCCTTACCCCCTGTGCAGTGCTGGGAAAAAAACCCCAACAATAAATAGCAAATTTTATTTCCTTTTTTTTCAAATAAGGCAGTATATCAGCCAGAGAAATATTCCCAATTTATATGCAAGTCCTCTTTTCTTTATTTTTTTATCAGTATCTACCAGCACTAAAGCATGAAGCCTGGGCAGACATGAAATCCACAGCCCTGGAAACAGCACAGCGAGGGGATTAACCAAACATGAGGCATTAGAATATTGCAAAGAGGATCGAAAGAGATTTGTGACTGAAAAGCCACCCACCAGAATTACAGTCAGCTGAGAAGCTGGGCTGAGAAAAAGCGGGTAAATGTTTTGCATTTAGATCTCTCCCAGAATAAACTCGAACTTCGGGATGTGCACTGCAATCAACATCAGGCTTCCCTGCGACATGAGGCTGCAAACAAAGTAATCTTCTTTCTACAGTGAAAATTATAGCTTTGTGACAGCCAAATATTATCTGGAAAAACAGCAAGAAATCACACTGAAATATGGTCACTGGCATGCCTAAAACAAAGAGCCCCAAGGGCAGCAATAAAGCAGTAGCTGTACAAAAAATTCCACACAAAAGGAAATAATACTGAGAAATAAGAAGAACTTAAGGACAAAATCTTCCCATAGCATTTCCTTCTCCAAGACAAAACTCACTCTCAAGGTTCCCACTCAAAAAAACCCAAAACTAAAATTAATAATTGAACATGAAATTGCCTCCCAGCAGAGATAAAGACAGACATCACTGCAGATGAGGCTCTGGATTTGCAGAGCAAGGACATACTAAAACTCTGCTCCTCCCAATCTTGTACCATCTGTGGACATTAATGTACTTCATGGGGAGAAGTCACATGTTTCAGAGAAATGTACCAATGTCTGTACCTTCAAATTTTCACATTGAGATCAACATCATTATGAGCAAAAACGTCTCCCTTCTTATCCTCCCCCGCCTTGCTTTCACACTTAGCTTTGGCTTCACCCATCTTTATTTCCATCTACAAGTCTTCTCTCCTTCCTTCTACCTTCTTCAGACCTAGCAGGAAACAGGAGGGCACATCAGCTTTGTTCAGAGTAAATCATCTTGCTCCTAAAAACTAATATGTTTCCTGAAACGTGCCCTTCATGTGTTTTTATGGAAAAGGCTAAGGATGGGTGTGAAATGGAGAGTCTTTCCTAGTACCTGTAGGAACTCCTGAAACCACCTTTCTCTATAAGATCAGGTTTTTTCACTTTGAGAAGTAAAACAGTACAAAGATGTGACAGGGTGAACTCCTGTTGCCACGAGAGCAACAGTAATGGCTCTTGCTATTGTAAGAGCCTGGCCTACTTCTTTCAATCTTCCTTGAGGGCAGGAATGCATCCCACTCACTTTAGGGAGATTACAGGCAGCCCGTGGAGAGACCACCAAAGCTTCTTCCTGTGCTGCAGGCTGAACTGGTCAGGGCACTAATGAGGTGAGCGATAAAACTGGCTCCCTTTGAGCACAAAGCAAATGGATTTTCAAACAGGAAATGAGCCAGAAGATGCCTTAGAAGGAAGCTGGGGTAGTGACTCCCTCCGAGGCTACATTAAAGCAAAGACAGGGGACTGAAGGATACAGATGCTGAGGATACGCATCCCTTGGGGAGATTTATGGGTGACTGAATCAGAGCCATTGCTGCTGCTGAAGAATTCCATTTCCCTAAATTGCCTTGCTGGCTGAGATCAAGCCCTCTGTGCTTTCTCTCATACACCAGCATCACTTTTTGCAGCACAAATGGCAAATAAATTCTTTTATAAAGTCACAAAATTACTTCAGCTGTCACTGAAATGAGAAGATAAATTTGAAATTAATTTTCAGAAGAGCCTAATTTACCAACAATGTCATCATGATTACCTCAAATAATAAATATTTTGGTACCCATAGACATTCAACACCCAAATGATCTAATTATTTTATCTGAGATACCATTCAATATCAGACATCCTTTCTACTGTATCATGAGATTTTCAGCTGCACCATCTTCAAATCAGAACTCTTGTACACAGTGAAATTTATGACAATATATAGATCAAACAGCAAGATGCAATAACCTTTTTTGGAGGTCATAAATAGAAATATTATCTATGACCACACAATAGCAAAGAAGAAAATAATGAATTTCATTCATTCTATATATAGACCCTGATACCCATGACTTTGCAATTTGATTTCAAGAGGAGAAAAATAACTTTTAACATTGAAAAAGTACTTTATCCTGGGGGACAAAACTGTCTTGAGGACATCATCAACATTGCAGAACAACTCCACTGAAATAAGTGTTAGTTATGGATGCTCTGTGTAACAGTGACTGTACACTGAGAGAGCATGAGAGTGCATTTCAGGAGCCTTTTTGAACTAGAGTTCTGCTTTCAAGTCTCATTTTTCCCAATTTCTAGTTAATTTTATTATATCCATTCCTACATTAGATATAGCATTGGAAAGAATATTTCAGTTGGAAAATGGAGTTAGATAGCATAAGCTTGCTACACTTTTTTTTTGTTAAGGCAGAGCTTTGTAGAAAAACTATTTCTGAGCACACGTAGAAAAGTTTTTATGAGTAAAAAGACTCAAAGTATTTGATCTGATAATATACATGATTCTAAACAACCCACTGAAGCTTATGAGGTACTGCTAAAAAAAGTTAAAAATTGAGCTGGTATGTCACTAGCATATGATTTGAACTAGTAGAGGGTTTGTGGAGTAAGTTTTGGGACAGGATAACACCAGGATTAATGCCTTGGTTTTAGTGGTCAGTGTTAATTGAGAGATAATGTTCACCTTTGACAGGTGGTGGGTGCACTTGTGGGTTTGGGGCTGGGAGAGGCTGATGAGCTAAGCTAGAGCTTGAGGGGAGTCAGATGCTAGAGCAAAAATAAACATCCTGAAGTGCACTGCCAATATGCACCGAGAGGGGATGCCTGAGCATTGGGTTAGGCAAAGACAAATAAGGCTTAGGCTGCAAGAAAACGGGAATCTAAGGCAAAAACATGTTTATAGAAGCCTGTCAAAAAAATCCCAAAGCTACAAAATTCATCACTGGAAGTTTGATCGTGGGAGCTCCAATCTCCATCCATCTTCCAGTAAGCTCTGGTTTACAAAAGAGCACATCTTGGTCAGTATTAACTGATGCTGTCCATGTTTCCAAGCAGAAATGCACATGAGAAAATGTCATGAACTAGTATGTAAGAATTAAACCACTCTGGATCAGTTTTTGGCTGTTGTAGAGCACATCCACAAGGACAGATACACACAGAGTAGATTATTAGAGTACAAAATTATGATCCAATAGCTAATAAACCTGAGAGGTGTCTTGAAGGGAGTTTCAGTATGATGTTATGTGGTTATGTTTTGATAAAGTAGTTAATAGAAAAAATCTCTGAGAGACAAATGGACCACATTAAAAAAAAAAAAAATCCAGGAAGGCCATCCTACCCCAGGTGATCTACCAACAACTCTACATCTTAATACTGGGACTTCACTCCTACTAATGTGAATAACTTCTCACTCTCTTTCTGGCTGTCCTTTCCTCCTCTTGCCCTCAAGCCAGAAGTCTGCTTTAATGTCTGAATTAAACATTGTTCATCTCACACAGTTTGGAGTTCAAGATCCTACTTGTATGTGGCATGGCCTCTGACTAGCTGGAAAAATTTACTCAAATACAGGCTCTGTCATGAGAGGCCAACAACTGGATACAGTTTCCACAGCAAAACTTGTGTCACTTATCTTCAGAACAAGCCTGCATTTACTGAACTAAAGGAGTTCAGTGGTACAGCCAAGAGCTCAAAAACGCACACAGTCTGACAAATTCTTTTCAGCCAGCGTCAACAGTACCCACAGACAGACAGGCATTTCAAGCCTCAGTTCTTCTGAATCAGAGAGGATGAATCAGGATGAATAGTTTCAGCCAAACAAAAATATTCAGTGTTTTTATCTATCTCATCTATGAACAGCATCACATACTACCAGTAAATAAATAACTGCTTAATGCCTGCAATCTGTGTCACGTGCCACCTCCTTACCCATCTGCCTGCATGTGTACGTACAGGGGCTCATCAGGGCAGACTCTTGGAACCCCATACATTCTGTCCTCACAACCATCATCCAGGTGGACAACTAGATTTACTTTTTAACAGCGGGGAAACGAGGGGCGATGAGGGGGAACGTGGAAATTTGGAAAACGCGTAGGCTCAACGTGTGTATGCAATCAAAGGCTGTGCAGAGTGAATGGAGCTGGCTCTGCAAAAGCCAGGGTGTTGCACTGGGCACATGTAATTATTCTGTGCCGTGAGCTCTGTGTTGCAGTGACAGCAGGGGTGTGTCACCCCCCTTGGAGTTGGCTTTGGTGCCTTAGCAGAGCGTGGCTTTGTTGGTGCAGGCACAGCCAACAACCAGGCAGGCAGAGCTGCTGGGAGTGGGAGAAGGGATAAGGTCTCTGTTGCACAATTAGTCCTCTCACGGCTGTTGGTGTCAGGTGGGAAACATTGATTTGTCCGTCACCCAAGCAACTTAGAGAACAGAACCAGAAAACTGCCCCTTCAGTTTGTCATAGTCACTTCACAGAGCAAGATTTCATATAATGAAGAGATGAATTCACATTTGCATGACAGAACTATCAATTATTTCACTAGAGCCATGACCCAAGTGTTAAGATTCTGAAACCAAATAACCTTTCTTCAGTGCCTGAACTGATCCTTTGAGCTTCATCAGTCACATTTTTCTATACCAAAAGAAAGATCCTAGGCCCCTGCCTCTTTTTTATGGCTGTAAACAACTTGTTGTCCAGTTTACTACTGGCTTGATTTTAGTTAATAAAGAAGTTATTAAGATTTTATTTTTTATTTTTAAAAGTCTCTGGACAGAATTGATTTAAAATATACTAGATAGAGACCTACCATAAGTAAAAATAACTTTGAATGAAGATGCATCTGTTGAATTTATTTCTGAGATTCCCTGCACGCTCACAAAACAAGCACTCTATTTCAAACATGACAGCTACTATAAATTAATGACTTGTATTTGTGAATATAACATATTATTTCATGGATAGCACACATGGTTATTATATCATACTGTCATGATATTTGTTTGATGTTCATATAAGGGCACAGTTAAAAAGAGAGTGTTCATCACCTTTTTATTAAGGTGACAAAAAAATGAGAACCATCTCTCACTTGGAAGAAGCTTGTTTGGAATTAATTTGAAACACTAGCCCCCTCTCAGGAGAGGCAACAAAAATATCTCTTCTATCATCTTACAAGAGTAGCCTGTGAGCCACGTTAATCATCTTGGAGTGAAATTTATAACAACATATGGGAGACTTGCCTCACTATTATTAGAAGTTGCAAGTTTCATATGCATTTGTCAACTAATTTAAGGGTTCGAACATTATACCCCAAGTAATAAGTGCTATAACAGGTCATTTGCATTCAGGAAATTATTTTTGGAAGAAGCTCCTGCTTAATGCAAAAGGGCAAAGGCCACTGGAACTTATAGTGAAGAGTTGACTTCTCTTGGGGCCTGATCCACACAGCCTTTGTAAGTCCCTATGATCTTTTAATTCAGCTTCAAAGGATTTGGATGACACTGCCTTAGGAATATTATGTCTTCAGTGATATTTTGCCAGGTTTAAATAGTATTTGCTCATGGCTTTGTGTATATGCTTGTTAAAGATCAGAATTGCACATAAGATTTGATCTCTACAACCAGCACTGTGACTTTCCTGAACCTTTATTATACTTTAAATTTAGTACTGTTATTTCATCCTTTGAAAGAAGAAAGCCGCTTTGTGCTATAAAATATCTGTTCTAGACTCGGTCAGTATTATAGGCACAAATAAAGAATTTAGTGAAAAAAATGTTTGCACCTCTTTGGATTTCAGTACAGCTTCTCAGTCTTTCCTAACAGAAAACTAGAAGGAGGACTTTGTGCTCCACCCCCGTGGATTTGATGGCGTTAGAAATGTTTATGTAGGCACGTGGATGATGACGCTATCACACTGCAACAGTATCCATATCCCACCCTCACCCCAAAATAAAGATCCCACAGACTCAGTGCTACAGCCAGGAAAGGACATTTTTGAAGGTTCTTAGCCACTTCTGAAAGTTGTCACAGTGTCAGCCAAGTGCAAAAATTCTGTTTATTAAAGCTGTGAAACAATTTTTTTTCCTCCTCTTTAGCTTTAAATTATACTTATACTGCTCCTACATTCATGCATATAGCAGATGGAAAGTAAATTTATTCTAGCATAGTTCCTGAAGGCTGAACATGTAGTGGGCAGTATCTCAGGTGGTGATATATACACTGGGTGTGTGCTACACACTGGGTAGCAGAAAAGATAATGTCAGACTTTTCTTTTACCCAGTAAGGATAGGTAGATTTAAGACTTTATATAGAAAATCAAAGTTTCTGTGGCACAATCTCCCCATTGAGAAACTTTGGGATCTTATCCACTGTTAAATTATATTTGAGGGATGTCACTGATTAAAGGATTTATTTTTCTTATTATCAGCCCAGTAAACTCAAGTGAGGTATTTAAAACTATTACACGATTGAAAAAATCTTAATAATACATTGTTTAGGCAAATTTCACCTGTGCAAATTTCTTTTGAGATGCAAGAAACCACCATGTCACAGAAGCAGCCAGAACCCCCCAAAGTGAAATAATTTAGTGTTGCTTTTAAGAGCTACGGTTCTCCTGAGGTTTGACTGCAAATACCTTGGGGAAAATGCTTTTATTCTGCCTTGAAGTCAGAGACATGTAGAGCAAACTGTCCAGCTGGGAGTACTGAACACACAGTCAGCCAGGAGGAACAACTGAATTACCTGCAAAGCTTACAGGGTTCTATGTTTCTTATTCTTTAAAAAAATGGTTACTATGTAAAGAGAACGCTACTGTGAACAAAAAACTTACCTGAACTAAAAACTTCTCTTGAATGTGCAGGTGGTTTTGTAACTTCCAAATACCGGTGTAAGCATAAGTAAATACAAGACAACTATAGTTTATCTACAGCTGTATAATCAATAAGTTGCCTTTCCTGAAATATTGCAGACATTTGCAGAATACTGTTGTTCATTCCATCTTCAGAAAAAGAAACTCCTCACAAAGTAACCCTAGAGAAGGGAAACAAAAATGGTACAGGGATGAAGAACTGAAAAAGCAGAGCTATTTACTCTAGAAAAGAAAGAATATGATAAATTATCTAAAGTTATGCATGAAACAGAAGAAGCAAATGAGAAATTGCTGATTTCTCATAAAAATAAAAAAAGTATAATAGACCATATAATGAAATGCAAAGGAAAGACATTCTATAGTGGTTAAAATTTTTGACTTCATGCTTTGACACTGAAGCCAGTCCTTAGTAGAGCTCAAGGTGGAGAGCTGAGGTGGCAGATTGTTTTGCAGGATTGCTGGGATTTCTTGAGGATTGTACAATTTCCTAGTACCCATGATTTTGGTAAAGAAAGGGAATTTTATAGCAGACCTAAAGGACCTAGTTCTCTGCCCCAACAAAAATTGGTTGATTATTAATTAAACAGAAAAGCACCTATTTGATGGAACACGCAGCTTAAAGACAGTTCCCCTGGAAAACAAAAGACACTGGTGAAAAACAG
Organism: Pachyramphus minor; assembly: GCA_013397135.1. Lineage (NCBI taxonomy): Eukaryota > Metazoa > Chordata > Aves > Passeriformes > Tyrannidae > Pachyramphus > Pachyramphus minor. The sequence continues at coordinate 320,054 of VYXB01003934.1, read as the reverse complement.
AGGCAAGAATGGATAGATAAAAGAGAAGCAGCTCGCACTCCCTGTAGCCATGTTTCTCTTCACACCTCTGGGTAAAGCCATGTGAATCTGATGAAAAAGATGCCCATAAAAATTATGGCACTAGCTATTAGTAAGCACAGAAATACAAATAAACTGAATGTTATTGCTTAAGACACTAAATGACTAAACTAGATCCAAGAATTTTAGCCCTGAGGGTCAGCAGTGAGATATTGAAAAGATATTTGCATGACAGCTTTAAAAAAGCAGAGAAAGCTTACCAGGCTTGTTTGAATTGTAATGAAAGCAACCTGAATTCCTGGCTCGTGATGGTTTTTGTCATATGGATGCAAAGCCTGTTCTGGAGGCATGTGACTCCTCAGTCACTCCCAAGAACTGCCCCGAGCCTCACTAGCTTTCTTGTTGATTACTAATCCTTAGCCAGACTTGTGTTTATTGTGGTTCTTTACTAAAACACCCACTCTTACTCTGATCAGTTGTAGAATGGCAAAAGAGGTTTTCCAGGGAAAACCCAAACCAAATCCACAATATTTTATAATGGCTACTGTGTCTGCCATGGAAATTTGTGAACAGAGTATCTGGATGCAAACTGTGATGGGTATTTCCCCTTTGCTGTGGGAGGCAAACAAACCAGTGGAGATAAGACAAAACCAGTTCAGTTCTTTAGTCATGTCTCCAAATAGCCTTCAACACCAGCTGAGACAGCCTCGGTGCATTTAGGCAAGCTGGTTTCAGCTCCTTATCCATCCCCTGCCTTGCTTCTTGTAAGAAATTTATTTCTTGTAAGAAATGTATCGCATTCATCATGTAGCACAATTGGGGAAAATATTTAGTGACATTATGGTCCCCCAGCTAATGGCTGATTGGCTGACGTGAGGAAAGGGTTACACAGAAAGGCAGTCATGTTTCTTAAACCAATTGTAAGTAACAATGAGCAAGCTTTTGAGCAGAAAACCTCTCTTTTGGTTGAATGTCTAATTAAAACACACACACATAATTTTTAACACAGTTTAGGATTTAGTGACACAATTTCTCTCTACCAAGTTATTATTGGGATATTAAAATTTACCACACTGCTTTCTCAGAGTTACTCATATAAATCATTATATACATCAATTAAAGTTTAGAATTAGCAAAGCAGCCAACTGCACAATTCAATAGTTATCAATTAATTTTCCTTTGTTCTAGGGGCTTTGGACAAAATGACAAAATGCTTCAATTTCTTAATGTTGAGCTACTTCAGTAAATTGTAGAAAGTAGCACAAGGTAATTTGAGGTAGTCAATTTTATTTCCATTTTGCATTGCATTTTTAATTATACCATCCATCTCTTTCAATCAATATGCACTAGAAAGCCTTAAAAGTTTGGTCAAATTATTATATTTTTAATTGGTCATAAGCTCAGCTTTTGTTTGCAGCATGACTTTTTTCTTCTTAAAATTTCAGAAGCAGTTGTGAACTACTGCTTGAATTATCTCAAATTTGTGTACTGAAAATACACAAAGTTCACTTGACACAAAAAGAGCTCTGTGTAGTTATCACAAAATCAGTAGCAAACAAGTAATTCTGTTTCTATTAATCTGGGTATCCACACAATACTTTTTGGTATTAACTCTTCCAGACCTACTCACTAAAAGCCATTCCCCAGCCTTCAGTAATAAGAGTACATCTATTCCATCTGGCTCTGTGCTAGGACATCTTAAAACTAAACTCTGAAGCAACACCCACTGTAATATTTCAGATTTATCATGTGAATTCTGGTTTTTAAGCATCCTTTCAATTGTTTAAATAGTCAATAGAGAGTATGAAATCTTTACATCATTTCCATGAGCCTAGGGCATATATCCATGGATACAGCAGCCACAGTCAGGCTTCTTTGCTACAAGACTATGAAGAGTTAATTCCTAAGTAGTTTTCTATCTCTGCAGAATGAGAGAGGAGGTTTGAAAGTCTGTTACTGAAAGAAAAAAAAAAAACACCAAATAGTCAATTCCTTTGTGGTTTATACTTGTTTCTCATTAACCAGTTGGCTAATGCTGTGAATTAGCAGACTGATGGGAGAGGAAAACTTGCAAGTCCCAAACAATTTTTAAAGTAAATTTTTAAAGTATCAGCCGATAGACTGTAAGGAATTGGAAGGGTCTGCTATAGGAGAGGAAAAGGCACTAAAGCTAATCCTTTAGTCAGAACAGGCAGTTTTTCTTCAGCTGATGCTCTTATGTGATGCTTCATGATGGAGCTCATAAATAGGAAGCATCTTTACTACATGAACAGGGAGCAAACAACACATAAGGAAAGATATAAATAAAGGAAAGGGAGTAAAATCTGGGTTCCTCCTTCCCTTGGATGCCTCAACACCTTTAAACAGTTGCACTAATTATGTGAAAACCCTCCAAAGATACCTATTTTATTACAAAACTTAGCATTTATATTCTTTTCCTCCAGATGAGAATCAAATACATCAAGAAGTTTTACTCAGTCTCAGATTTGTGCTTTTTTCTTGTAAAACCCTAAAGCAGATAATACTATTTCCTGTCTCTGCATTATTTTGTGCAGGGTTTTTCACAGATACCACCTGATTTTTGGGGTCTTAGTTTAAAAGAAGCAGCTTCCTCAGAAGCTGCAGCCTTTTGTGCCTGCTTTTTGTCATTACACATTTATGACATTAAATGACTTAGAAAGGTTTAATACATTATATTTCATCATAAGAAATCAGCTGATTTTTTTTCTCTATGGGGTTATTGAATATTTACATTACCAGCATTGTTAACACCAGGATTAAAGCAGGTAACCAAGCTCTAAGCTGTAAATGAAAAACTCCTTTGCTGATGAATGTGCCAGATTCAAAGGCTTTCTTGTATGACTGCAGATCTGAATGTTCTTTGATTTCTTTGAGAAGAGCTGTCTCTAAAGAATAGCCATGAGCAGGTTGAAAGCTTAAGGGTAAGAATCAGAGACCAAGCCAAGGGACCTTGTGGTTGGTGCCTGCTACGGGCCCGATAAAGGGGAGCCCACTGACGAAACCTTCTTGGCTCCACTACAGGAGGCACTGCACTCACAGACTCTTGTCCTGCTGAGAGGCCTCTGCCACCTCAACATCTGCTGGGAAAGCAGCACGGTGAGCTGCAGGCAATCCAGGAGACTTCTGGAGTGCAGGGAGGATAACTTCCTGCACCACATAGTAGACAGCCCTACCAGAGGGGAGGTGATGGACCTGATGGGCACCTGTGTGAGTGGAAGAGAGAAACAAAAGCTATTCTTACCTCTGTATATCACTGCATTGCTGTGATTCTGCTTATCACTTATAGATAAGCAGGTACCAGGTGTTCCCATTCAGCCTGTGTATTCAGTAGAGGGACAGCCACAGAGTGGGACCAAAGCAAAGGAAACACAGGCCAGAGGGGGGGCATCAAAGGATACTTTGATATGAGGAGCCAAATCTATCCCACATATAGCTACCTCCTGATCAAAAAAGTTGATTAATTCAGTCCATGGCACTGGGAAATATTAAATGAGTCAAATTCACTGCAGTTTGCAAAGCTGCATTTCCTGTTCTTTCACAAACATCTATTAGCTTTTAACCTGTTATGTATTAAAAAAAAAAAAAAAAAGGAAGGAAAAAGAAGAAAGAAGAGTAAAAAGAAAGAAAAAGAGCAGTGGCACTGTCTTCCCAGCAGATGCTGTTCCAGAACAACCCAGCAGAGGACAGGCCACTCATATAAAATCACTGACCTCCTGGGGTGAAAATCCCTTTCGAAGAGCTGTGCCATGGAGAAAATACAAGCGTTCTTATAGCTGGAGATGAAGTATTTTGGTATTTCAAGCACTTTCTGCAAATGCAGAAGTGAAACCTCTCCAAGCACAGTAACGACTCCTTAGAGAAATTCAAGGTTTCCCATCAGAGATGCAGCTGACACAGCTATTTTAAAAGACATTGAAGATGAAAGTCAGGATGAATGTCAGGAATTTTTGGTAAAAGCATAAAAGCTCAAACTGTAAAGAAAAAATAGCATCCTTTAACAAGGGCAGAACCCTTAGAATTAAGTAGGTATTTAACAGGACTCTTTTATAAGATATAGAGACACCACAGAAAAGGAGTTAATTTCCACTGGCGTATCTGGTTGATTCTGGAGCAACATGTACTGGAACACACAGAAGAGAAAAAAAAGCAACAGGGCATTTTTGGCCCATTCCACAGGTAGAGTTATGCACACAAAAGCTGCTGGAGGGAAGGAGATAGCCAGAATCTGAAGGTAACCCCCTATGACTTCCCTGAAGCCCAGGTTCAGCAGTATCTCTTGGGCAACCTGGGAGGGGCAGCACAGGCTGAAATGGCCGCGGCAGCCTTTAGTCACCAGTTTTACCTGTTTCCCCCATTTTACCCATTACATTCTTACATATCATGGCTTGTGAGACCACCCGTAGCAAGCAGAACTCACTGGTGTCTCCCACAGCTCCTGAGTGGAGGAAATCATCTGCCAGAGAGAGTGACACTTTGTCTTGGTACTCAAACTGCAGAGTCAGACTGAAGGACACCTTGGGGGAGACCACTTAAAATCCCAAATTGCTGAACATCATGGTTTTTCTGGGAAAACAACCTGACAGCAGGGGTTGAGAAGAAGCTGCAGCAAACACTGCCCAGATGCCAGTCATCCAAGGCATCCATACCCTGCACCATGTGTGCTCTTCTCCCGTGTGAAATAAGATACCTAGAGCTCAGAACTGGGGAAACCAAGATGAACGTAATTCTTTTTTCGGTAAGTTTAAGGAATTAATTATTCATACCACCAACATAGATGAAGACGACTTCCAGCAGCTGATTCAGCACAATGTTTAGAAGGTTATATTTGACTGCATTTTTAGAAAGAAAAAAAACCATGTCAGAGGACAAACTCTCTCAGGGCATTTGTTACAGAGCAAGAACTCACACTAGTTACAGCTTTCATATTTTACCTGATGGTAATAAGTTTAACTTTAAAAGTGCTTACTTCTGCCTTACAGTAGCTGCATTTACATAGTGTGATTGGATGGATGGTTTCATAGGCTTTTTGTCATTTTAAGAGTTCTTTCTAGTGTTTTACATGCATGACCTTATATCTGTTTTGAGGTTCAAAGTAATGCATTTATCTTGTGATTCAGGTGGCTAAGAGCAAGTATCTGGTGAGTTAAGAAGGCTGTGATCATAGTTAAGCACTTAAAACACCCTAACTAAATTATATTTAATTATATGTCTGCTTTTTTATTCAATTTTAACTGTTCCAACCAAAATAACTTCACAAACATTGTTCACAGCTTATAGAAGCTAAGAGAGAGATGAGTCCAAAAAGAATTAAAATGGAGTTTTCTATGCATTTAAATATGCTATTCCAGAAATTAGTCTTTGTGCTGACAAAAGTGAGAGAAAAGGTGACTCAAACAGTATCTTCCTCAGCAGCTCAGGAGGAATGCTCCTTCTTCCTTATAAGCAAACCAGGGAGAGAAGCCAAGTGGTTCAGAGGTAGGACTTGACATCAAAGGAGAACAGCAATCACAGACTTACAGTGCATTTCAGAACACCTTTTTTCCTGAAGTTCTACCTTCTGAGATGAATAAGTTCTGAAAACTATCTCATTTAACTTAAACAACAGAATAAAGAAAAATGAATTTCTGCTCCTGCAGACTATAAGGAAGTGTTTGAAAATCTAGCCTAGAGCAGGATGAAGTTGTCTGATTTCTGGCAGGGTTATAACCCATGTCCCTTTCCTCCCTGCCAGGAAAGCAGCTCCTTCATACTCCTGCAACTCTCCCTTTTCTCAGAAACGTCCTGGTTCCCTTCCATATCCACTTGGTCCACTCCCAAAACAAGCTCAACTCCCAGCCTGCTCCCTATCTGTGTTTTCTGGGTCTCTGGCCCGGCACAGGATGACAGGCTGTGGACAGTCCAGAGCGCTCAGCGTGCTGACTGATGCCAGAAGAGCACAAGCTGATTGGCTGATGAGAGGCTGCCAAAAAGGATGGGTAATGGTTGGGCTCTGTTTGCCTTCTCCTCAGGGAGGGCATTAGTAATCTCCTTTTCCTCTGCACAGTCACTGTTTTTCCATAAAACTCACAGTAACAGTGTCTTTTGAAACCTCTATATCAGTCAAATTTGTAGGGGGTGGGTTTGGTTTTTTTTTGTTTTTGTGTTGTTTTTTTTTTTTTTTAAATAAGGTTTTCCCATGAGTACAAAAGCTCCTGGTGGAGAGCGGAGGGCAGGGGAAGGAGAGGAGAAGTTACCAGGTAGACAGACGTGTGCCTTTTTCCTTTAGAAAGGAACATTCCTGCATTGCTTGATCTTGGGGGCCGCCTGAGCCATGATCTTTGCATAGTCAGAATTGGGAATACTATTCACTATTGGCAGGCACAACGGGTAGAATGACACAAATCCCAAAGACAATATTAAAATGCCATAAAGTTCAGTAAAATGTGCATTTCATTTTTAACTCTTCCTTAGTTTTGCTGGTGCTAATGCGTTGGAGTTTTCTGTTATTGTTGTTTTTATTATTTTATTGCCAAATACATTTTGGAACAGCTTTTACCTGGTCACTTTATCATTTATTTTTCTTACCTCTGTCATCTACTTCTGTAGTCATCACTTTCCAAAAACACTACAATGAAAGTCAGATACAAAATCAAAATTATATATTGTATTTTTATGATCAAAGAAATTTGATTCTTCAATAGCTCCTGCTCAAGTGCAACTGTTTGTGCTCTTTTCCACACACTTGAAATTTCATAGAAAAAGAAAAAGCCACAACCACAAAAGATGAAGAGAAAGGTATTCTACTAACAGCCTAGAGTTACATGGATATGAAGTGAATTTTATGAGGGAAATGGAAAAATATCACTCTTTACAGAGACATTTTGAAGAGGGAAAAGTAATGCAGCTGCTTGGTGGCTGAGAGCAAGCTCAGCTCTTGTTCGGAGCTCACTGGGGTTCCAGGCTTACAGGAGAGGGCTTTGGTCCCACAGTCACAAACAAATGCTGCAGGGAGCAAAGGGGCCCTTGTTGCAAATTAATGGAATCATTGCAGGGAAAAGAACAGTGAAGCTCTGCATGCTCACAGTGAGCCAGTCAGAGTGGGAAGACTCTGAAGAAGGAGCAAGTGAGGTACCAGCATGTGTGCAGAGCACATGCCAAGAGGAGTCAGGGTGCTTGAGGCATCACTTTGCTCAGCACATTTCTTATCCCTCTCCCTCACGAATGGCTTATAGCCATTGTCTGTCAGAACACTTCACTACTTTCCTATTAACAACTGTATCATAATTTCCACCTGTTTATTGATGGATCATTGTTTTAAACTATTTCCAGTGTGAGACTTGGTACCTGTCAAGGTTTCTACTTGGGGGTAGACTGGCTTTTATAGCCATGTGGTTAAGTCATTCTAGTTTAAAATAAAAAAATAAAAAAATTTTCATTATGATATTCACTGTCATGATAGTGAACAAACAACCCCCAACCTAAATCCCCCCAAAATTCCCCAACATGTCAGTGCTTTTCAAAAAGATTCTTACTGTGAATCATCCTGTGCATCTTCCATAAAAATACATTTGTAGCACTTGCCATGCACTACGAGTATATAAATTATGTTACAGGCATGTCAGGCAGTGTCCAGTGCAAACTCAGATCTGTCCTGTCTTCTAGTTCCAGTGAACCACAAGCCTATTTATGTTACCTTGTGTTGAGAGTAGCTGCATCAGTATCCTGTGTAAAAAGCAAATCCTCAGGAGCTAAGGCAGCACACTGCTGGCTTTAAAAGTGGATTTTGGCTAAAATCAGAATATCAGGATGATGAATACGACCCTAAAGCCATATGCCTGGAATCTTATCACTTGCATCAAATTTACACGAGGGCAGGACAATCAAGTTCAATTGAATACTTGTAATTTATGTCAGTGGTCATGAGCTGAATATCAGGTTTAGTTCTGTGCTATACAATGAATTTGCATGCCCTGGAGAGGTGATACAAAAAGAATATGAATGGCCAGGCAGAAAAAAAGTCTTTGAGAGTTCTGTCCCACACCTTTCCCTATATCAACATTTTTCCTATATGAACACATGCAAAACATCTTGGTTGTCACATTTTTAGTTGTACTCAGAATGGGAAAAGAAGAGAAACTCAATGAGAAACTGACAATTCAGTCCTAGCTTACATAAGCAAACTGTGGCATATTGCATGAAATTCCAGGATTTCCCTTTGCTCTAACACACAGATTCCAAATATAAAAATATATATAATACGTACCACTTCCAGGGTTTCTGTTTCCTGTGACATACAGCCTATGCTGACAAGTAACTGCCTCTCCCACCCCCCACCTCCCCACTAATTGTGAATTCCATAATTCTTGCTAACAGCAAATGTGAACTGCATTGTTCTAAGATTTTGTAAGCCAGAACCTATATGTATAAAACCACATCTGGATGTATCTCCGTTAAGCAGAAAGCATATTAAAACAGTATTTTTTAACATATAAGCAGGACTTAGAGAATTTCTAAGTATTTTAGTAGAAAGCAAAAGAAAGCACAGAAAGGTATTACTTAAGTTGGCATAATACAGTAACATTTTGAAGGGAAAGAAAACCTTACCTGGAAAAAGAAGATAAATACATAGTAGAGATTCAAATGTGTTATGTCTTTTAATGCTTCCACTAATAATGAAAAAAGTGAGATGGACTATTCCTATATAATATTAGAATGAGTAGCTAAAGATATCCCTCAAAAATACCTTTGCTACTAAAGATCTTTTGATACCTAATTTACTGCCCACAATTCTGATGACAGTATGAAGATGAGACAGACTCATTTTTCATAACTGACTGGGAATTCAGTGGAGGATTAGTTCTGTGGATTTTGATATATGCTAAAGGGACAAACAAATAAGATAGGCATTTGCATAGTGTCATATATGCACAAAATCTCCAATACTGCTTTAACTAGGAAAACCCACTAAGGTTTTCTGAAATAGAAACTGCTGAATATGTATTAGTTGTTGAACAACATAAATTAGTCCTCTTTGCAATGCATTTCTAAAGTATTATTTTCCTGCCTGCTAACAGTAACCACTTGGGATTTTCTTTTAAATAGAACAAACTTTCAAGTCAAAAAGACTGGTAGAAGCCTAAAGCAACTTTAGAGCAAGGTCTGTTTTAATTCATAGTACAAGTACACAGTTGGTATAATATTTAAGAATGACAGTGCTGCCTTTCAGTACTGCTGCCCAAAATACTTGGAAATATATCCTTTCAGAATGCAGAGAACATATCCTCTACGAAGTACCCAGATAAATCAGTTCACCCTTGGCTGTAACTAAACGCTGTCTAGTGACTTGTGATCGACAGGGTTTTACCCTCTGACAGCCAGATTCATTGTTGGGACAGCAACCAATCGTCGGGTTTGACGACACGAGCCTAATCAAAGTTGGAGTATAAAAAGCCCCCTTGGAATATATAAGGTACACCAGTGTGGCAAGCTGTCTCTCAGATTGCATTTGCTTTCACGGATCTGTTTAGTACTGGAAGGGAAAGGGGGAGGGGGGGGAAAAAAAAAAAGAAGGGAAAAGTGCTGCACTGAATGTGAGATCATGCAAAAGCTAGCGCTCTATGCTTATATTTACCTGCTCATGCTGATTTCAGTTGATCCAGTGGCTCTTGATGACAGTAGTCAGCCCACAGAGAACGCTGAAAAAGACGGACTGTGCAATGCTTGTACGTGGAGACAGAATACAAAATCTTCCAGAATAGAAGCCATAAAAATTCAAATCCTCAGCAAACTGCGTCTGGAACAAGCTCCTAACATTAGCAGGGATGTTATTAAGCAACTTTTACCCAAGGCTCCTCCACTACAGGAACTGATTGATCAGTATGATGTCCAGAGAGATGACAGTAGCGATGGCTCTTTGGAAGATGATGACTATCATGCCACCACCGAAACGATTATCACAATGCCTACAGAGTGTAAGTAACCCTGCTGTTTTCGCCTCCCACTGCTCCTCCGAGAGAGTTGTCTCCCTGCTGTAGAGCCACACAACTCCTCCTCGGGCTCTCCCAACAGGCTGCTGGCTGAAGTCTGCTGGAGGGAGGGAGGAGAGCGTTATTTCTAAAGAATCTGAGACAGGTTCAGATGACTGAGTTACGAGCTTTTGTTTTACGGTTCCTTTTCAGCTCCTTATAATGTGTGTGCCCTGTAGCATTTTGGATTTGCCCACTGCCTTAGAAAGCAAAGGGAGATCTGCAGTTTAGGTGACTTCGTTATCTGCAGCACCCGGGGCATTTCCTATCATAAATACAAAGTACAAGTGCAGAAAACGAGAGAACTGTATTTTTGCGAGGGAGGTTTCACCGGTCAGTAACTTTAGAAGCAGTAGAAAACAGCAGAAATGTAGCTTAGAGCACTAGACTTACCTAACTGCAACATGTTATAGCAAGTGCAAGTAGAGAGTTAAATACTTGCTTCTCTGCTGATCCTATAAACTAGCACCACCCACCTCAGAGTTAAAACTATATATTTAAAGCAAATATGTGTGTAACAGCCTTAAATGTAAAAATGTCCGTGCTCTAGCAATCAGCTCACGTAGTCGTGCCGAGGAAGAATGAAGGCATTTACTGAATGAGCAGATTCTGAGTTATCTTCTAAGTGCTAAACATCTGCTATGGCTCCTATCAAGTATCTTTTGCACAGCTAATAACATAGTATCTTATGTTCTTCATCAGCTAAAGTATTTGGCTATGGCAGCTGTTTTTTTAAATAACACTTATGAATATGATGACAAAAAGGGAAAAAGATGACAGGACATATAAGGCATGTTAGCAGTTACAGATATCTTTACATCATGCATACTGGAATAATATCAGCTGCTCTCACCAGGTGAAAAAGACATTGATGATGTACTCATCAATGAAAAACTAACGCTTAGTGAAACTTTTGGACTTCTTAATTATTAAGATGGGCACTTAATAGCATTATACCACTGCAGCCTTATCACAAAGCTGAGGTCTGTCAGCAATTTTATTCCAGTCTATTATGTCCAAGCCATTATAACTATTTTTAATCAAACTGATAGATAATTACAGTGACTGAAGAAAAGCCATTGTATTTCATTGCTCTGAGTTCATTTCCTAGTTCTTATAAAAAGCCCTTGAGCTATTTTAAATGCACTAAAGAGACAGGTATCTTAAGTGATGAGATTTATGAATGTCAAAGCCCCACACCATTTAGGATTAGTACTACCCATTTTATCCTGGCATGGAAAGATATTGCCATGACTAGGTATGACAGCTGCATCACAGGCAACAGGAAGGAGGAACGCAGCACTGCACATGACTTTCCTATAATATTCTTCAAATGAAAACAAAATGATCCCTATGTTAATCCTCTCCATTATTTTTTTCCCATTGAGAAATGAAATTTAAGTGCCTGTGCAGTTTGTCCCGTGCTGTATGCTGAGCAGCACACTGAGGCTATGTAGTAAATTAGAAATAGCTGGATCACCACACATGTTGAGTCAGCTTATGCAAAGTTGCTCTTCTGCATGCTTTATGAAGGTCCTCAGGAGGTGACTAGCAGAAGTGAGTAGGTGGGAGGTGATAGCATAATAATTCATTAAAGCTGCTGTAGAGTGCAAACCATAGAAAATGAATTAAGTTAAATCCACTTTGTTACTGGTGCTCTTTATAACATATTGTAATATTTCCTATACAGTTTGAAAGAAATGAGTCAGGTGTATTTATGCATTTTTTCTTGTTCCCTGTTCAGTAATCTGTTCTTTCCATTCATTTATAGCTGATTTTCTTGTACAAATGGAGGGAAAACCAAAATGTTGCTTCTTTAAGTTTAGCTCTAAAATACAGTATAACAAAGTAGTAAAGGCACAATTGTGGATATACTTGAGGCAAGTCCAAAAACCTACAACGGTGTTTGTGCAGATCCTGAGACTTATTAAACCCATGAAAGATGGTACAAGATATACTGGAATTCGATCTTTGAAACTCGACATGAACCCAGGCACCGGTATTTGGCAGAGTATTGATGTGAAGACAGTGTTGCAAAATTGGCTCAAACAGCCTGAATCCAATTTAGGCATTGAAATAAAAGCTTTTGATGAGAATGGACGAAATCTTGCTGTAACTTTCCCAGGACCGGGTGAAGATGGATTGGTAAGTTTATTAGAAAAATCCCATTTTATTGAAAAGCATTTAAGCTATGTTTTAAGGATAAAATGGATGCATTGGTTAAGGAATGGAAGATCAAAGTTCTGTATATCCAATTCTTTCATTCTTTACTCTCTGATTGCACCAAAAATCAATAGTGTTCCTCTGCCTCCATTTCCCTATTTAAAAAAATGGAGAGAAATTGCAGTATTTCAGAGGGATGTTGAGAGGCATTAACTAGAAAATGTTTTGGTAATGACTGGTGGATAGTATTACCAAAGCAACATTGTTTTCAAATTTGAGAGCAAGTACTGCTTAATAAGCAGTTATTTTATATAAAGCTAAAAGAACAGTCATTGGATTCTTTCACTGATAAGAAAGATGCCTCCAATATTGCTGAGAAAGCAAGGCAGTTTCTCCCCACTCTCTAGGCTTACATTTTATATTAGGAACAGCAAGAATTATGTTTTGAAGGTGAGAATAAAATTTCTTCAAAATGTTAAGTTCTGTACCTTTCAAGATGTCGATAGAGTGCATCATTCCACCTATTAGAAATGTTTGAATGGATAAATTCTGCTTGAAACAATAAATGAGCCATAGTGATGAGAAAGCCTAAAACAACTAAGTGGGTTTCTTTTTCTAAGTATAGATGAACAAACTAAACCTGAAGTGTGCCAGTTAAACTGTAGCATTTTCCTTGCTATTTATTTCTGCAAATCACTAATCATCTACAACCAATAAAATTACCTAAACTTACCACAACCAAGTAATTTCTCCTTTTGAATAAAACATAAAGAATACTATTTTACTTTTACTTCTGTGCAGTGGATAAACCTGTTGATCACAGAAATACAGAACTATTTAGGTTGGAAAAGTCCTCTAAGATCATTCCATATTTATGTAGCTGTGTCATGTTTAACTTCACAGCAGTATAATGCAATTAAAGAGAACTTAAAACTCTGTGATATCTTAATTGTACATCCAGAGTAGTTGTGTATCCCCCATACTTGAGAGAGGCCAGGTGGATACCATGATGAGGAATGTCCTCACCACCTCCATCCATTCAAATACATGTGGGTAACCCGTGGCTATCATCATCTATAAATAAACATTTCAGTGGCAGAGCAGGGTTAGACACACAGCTGATAACATGAAAGGAAATTTTTCTTCCCCTTCCTCCAGGTCCTGCTACAGGGGTGCTCCTCTTACCAACTACCTGCCCATATCATTCACCTTTGGGAGAAGTGTCTCCAGCTGCTCCACAGTTTGCAGCTATAAGGGCAGGTATTTTGGAAGAGACAAATCTGTGTAACAAAGTTAGCTGGGCTGTTACATGCTCCTAAGGAATGGTCTCCATGGGATGGCCTATTGGTTAGTGCCAATCCAACACACGGGGCTGGAATCAGTGTGTGGAAGGGAGGAACTCTGGGAAAATTTTCAAACTCATGATTGTGAAGGTTGCAATTTCCATATAGTCTCAGTTGGTGCCCGTGGAAACACACCTCCAGTAGGAGGCATGTGGCTTAGAGATCTGCCAAAAGTACATTCCTGGCCACAGGACTCTTCCAGGAGTCAAAATATTAGCTGTCCCTCCAAATTCATTCAGTCATTCAAGCAGGGCAACAATTAAGGAGCAAACTTTGTCCTCCGTGGTCTCAACAAAAGACCTTCCTTGACATCCAGAGAGCCTGAATGCAATATGATTTTAATGGAGAGAATTTCAGAAGGGCTCACTAAAACTCTTATTATGAAGTTTAAAGCAAACAAACAAAACCAGCATTAAAAGTAAAAAATCCAGCATCCTCCGAATTCCTGAAATGTTCCTAGAGCAGGTAACAGAAATGATGTGCCACTGAGATAATAGTGATTTCAGGAACAAATATGTCTTAAAGTTCTTTATAAAGAAACAGTGGGGAAATGTGGAGATAAGTGTAACACATTTGCAGGAGGTCAAAGTTTTTTTTTGCAAACTTGATTTCAGAATATTAATTTGATACACCTGCATCTGAAATACTATTTATTTGCATGTTTTTACTGAACTTAGGTTTACCTCAGTAATGATTCTGATTCCTTCTCCTCTCCTCACAGAACCCATTTTTAGAGGTCAGAGTTACAGACACACCCAAACGGTCCCGCAGAGATTTCGGTCTCGACTGTGACGAACACTCCACAGAATCCCGATGTTGTCGCTACCCACTGACCGTGGATTTTGAAGCTTTCGGGTGGGATTGGATTATTGCACCTAAGAGATACAAAGCAAATTACTGCTCCGGGGAATGTGAATTTGTGTTTTTACAAAAATACCCACACACCCACCTCGTACACCAAGCCAACCCCAGAGGTTCGGCAGGTCCTTGCTGCACGCCCACCAAGATGTCCCCCATAAACATGCTGTACTTCAACGGGAAAGAACAAATAATATACGGCAAGATCCCAGCCATGGTTGTAGATCGCTGTGGGTGCTCATGAGATCCTCGTCAGATCCACCGCCTCAAAAATTGTGTCAAAGTCCAAAAATAGAAAAAGAAAAAAAAAGGGGAAAAAAAAGAAAAAGAAAAAGAAAAAAAAAAACAAACAGAAAGTTATACCCCCTCATCACTCTTTCAAACTGTGAAGTTACATACACCAGGCATTGCTGACCTCCTGTGTGCTGTATTATAGGCTATCGTACAGATTTAGTGCAGCATCAGCTACAGAACGTGAACTAAAGGACTATAGAGTTACCTGATGGCTGGTTTGGAGCCAGCAAAAGAGAAAAGCTACAATCAAAACTACCGGATTTAATACAGGAAGTTCTTACATTATGAGGGAACCAATATCCAGTTATTTGAATGCAAATTTATATGCAGGTTTCAGTACACATTGGTAATCAAAAGTGAGCTCCTTCTCATCTGAGGACAGAAGGAGTGGGCTTTTAAGTTCATTTCTTCACAGCTTCACTTAATATCATATTTACAGGAAAATATATACTGGTAACATATACACCACTACGCAATACCACCACAATCATCCTTAAACACTTGAATACATAGTGCAGACTTGTGAAATATGTCAGATGAAATTCCACATAAATGGACAAATCCTGAAATTAGGGATGGCATAGTGTATTTAGTGTGTTTCCATTCCTTTTTCTCATTAGTATGTTAGTAATCAATGGCAATGGTGCTACTTAAGCAGGCTGAGTAAATAGAAGGATAGTTATACAAGTGAAAGGATTTAGGCTTAATAATGAATTTGCCCTATCCTCAGGTACACTACTCAACATTCGCAAGGAATAGATATTTTTTAAATTAAAAGGAATAGTTTTCTAGATGTAGTAAAACAGAAGGCAGCAGAGAAGTCCAACATTCAAATTGCAATCCCACATTTTAACCTGCCTTTGCAACATTACCATTTGCACTATGGTAAACCAATGCAAATATTTGGTTGCTACAGATATTGTTTAAAAAAACCACTTTGATATAACTGACTTGTGTAATATGTACGCATCAATATTTTGTAAATAAATTTTTATTTTTTAATTACTGTTGGTATATGTTCATCACAAGAAAAGAATGACTTTAACTGTACCTTAGTTTAATAAAAAACCCAATATTCTTTTCATAATATAATTTTCTGGATTTTAACACAAATAATATGTAGGATCAATGCAAAGTAAACCATATGCTGAGAATTACTACATTTTATAAATTTTTTACTTTGGTATGAGTCATCTGCAGTAAATGATGGGTGTTGACACGTTTATAAGGTTCTTTGGGTTACTGTTTTTATGGTCATTTTGATCCACAACTGAATTTCCATACTTTGAATGTTATGTTCATAAATAATAATGATACCACAAAAGATTGCTATTAAATGCATTTTATTATATTTAAAAGTTTGCAGCAAAGTATTTTCTGTATTTGACTAAAAATAGTACATGGATTTCCACACAAATTCTGTGTATTTTCCTTACAGTAAAAAATAGTTAATTGAAATTAAAAAAAAAAAAAATCAATTTCCTATCAATTCCATTTCATTTTATATGTGAAATAGAACTGATAAACCAGGTGTTTGTTAAGAAAACACAACCACTGTTTAAACATCTTCATGTTAAGTGTGATGCACGTTTTTGTTATATTCCAAAATTCAGCTTTGAATTTTCCTTTGTGTAAAATCACCCTAAAATTGCAAAAATGCTTGATTTTCTTTCCCTTCCTCTTTTACATATTTTCTGCCTAGCTGGTAAATATTTTGTATTGAGTTTTTTTACTTTTTTAAATTTGTATGTAAGGACATTAAAATGAAGTTTGAGAAATGAGGTTTGAAACTTAAAAGCAAACAGATTTTCTGCAATTTCTTTTGAATCATTAGGAGTTCTGCTAAAGCTGTGTTTGGGCATCAAGCAGATGTTCAGCTTCTCCTGATTCAGAGAAGGTCTCGGGGGCCCTTAAATACACTTTCAATTTAGTTTTCCACAAAACACCATCAGATTAAATAAAAACCTAAAAACTCATGGAATACAAACTCTTGGTGAAGCCACAAGAAGGAAAAGGACAGAACAATTCCCATCTCCGTAAGACAAAGTAACAGAATTAAGGTAGAAATGCTGTGTTGGCAAAATTTCCACTGGCTTTAAGGGAGACCAACATTTTACCCTTTGACTTTTAACTTGTGACATTCAGGCACC
The DNA here is from genome assembly GCA_013397135.1 of Pachyramphus minor. Classification (NCBI taxonomy): domain Eukaryota; kingdom Metazoa; phylum Chordata; class Aves; order Passeriformes; family Tyrannidae; genus Pachyramphus; species Pachyramphus minor. Next base: position 303,203 of record VYXB01003934.1, on the reverse strand, counting down.
AAGTAGTCCCATCCTGCCCATATGAACTATCAATAGCATCTCCCTGCATGAGGCTCTTAAACCATTCAGAGACTTAAAATTAACTTCCATGGTATACCCTGTAGCAGGACATTCATTAGCTTTAATTGAGTCAGTTCATATAGCAACAGCTGCAGAGATGCAGCAGTATGAATTTTGGAGTTGATAGCGAACAAAATGTATTCCCAGTCTGCACCACAGTCCTCTTACAGCACCTGCAGGATTATTTTTACTCATTATAACTAAAGTGAAGCTAATGCAAATTCAGTTACCCCCATAAAAGTGACATCATTGACTCCTTAGTAATAACTGTGTCCCGCACAAAAGCGGTGCATAAAAGACGGAGTATTTTTTTTCTGGAATCAGTGGAAAAAAAAATAAAACCAAAACCACGAAAAAAAGTAGGATGAACTCCAAAAAGCATCTACTTCAACCAGCATTCCATCTTGATGTTCACACAAATTTTATTCCATGGAAATTTTACGCAGTATGTGTCCTTTATATTTTGCCAAATTTGAAATTACCATATAGCAGTCCTGGCTCCCATGTTTTTAATATGGACCTCACATACAAGTGGCCACTCACAGAACATGTACTGGGCTTTGATCTTGTTGATTTTAGGTGCTGAATGATTCATAGTTAACATGCTTATTGACAGTCAATTTGAGATGTCCATGATTCATCCTACTCTTACTGTTACATCCTAATATTTCCAAGGCTCTGGTACAAGAGACCTCAGCAGCATCTGTGAGTCCTTTGTGTGGCTCTCAAATCTCACTATTTAAGCTCTGTATTCTGAATAATGTAAGCAGGCAATAAGGACAATTTCTGAGAAATAAAAAGCATCATTTCCTTGCCTGGCATCCTAAGAATCCCATAGGAATGAACCGGGTAGAATCCAGCTTTCCAAGGCAGTGTTCAAGTGCCCCAAGATGCACATGCACACCTGCAACAGGGTAGTCCCTCATCTCAATTTTGCTTATGCTCTTCCTCTTGGCTCTAGTGCCCAGTTCTTTCCCTCCCAACATGAGCCAACTCTTTTCCAGTGCTGTTCTACCCCTACCTCTTACCCAGCCACAGTTACACTATGGTTTAAGTAGCATTTCCCTCCCATTTTTCAGAGCATTTCCCATCCCACCCCACGTCCATCCCCAGCACACTCCACGCTCTGCCCCACAGCCCCTTTCACCAGGGGGGCAGCCGCCCTGCAGCATTGCTCTCCTGCCCCTTAACTAGATCCAAATCACCCTGCTTCTGCTGGATGCTGTGGTTAGGCAGGAAACTTTCCAGTATGTTCAGAGCCTTTGGGGAATTTAACAGCTGAACACAGAAGTCATCACCACTAAGCTTAAGTGCACTGCAATTTTCACAGATGTACTGCTTTGCTAAACATGAACAGATTTCAAAGGAAGAACTAAAGGCCAAATCCATTCATAGCTTTAGGTAACTTTTCCTCAATTCTGTAGGGTCTAGGTTTGGGTTTTGTGGTTGTTCTTTAGGGGTTTGGGGTTTTTTGAAGGGTTTTTTAGGTGGTTTCTTTTTTAATCAGAAGGGTTATTGAATTGACTCATTCTTGGATCTGAATGATCTCTTTTGGCTAAATGTCTGAAAAAAATAAATCTCCCTGAGACTAGGCTTGGACAGTTCAGTCCAGGCAGAGATATTCTGTTAAAGCTACAGCAAAACAGATCAGAGTATTATAATCTGAAGTACTGGATGGACAAACTTAATAACCAAATTATTCCACCTCAACTTATAAATTCAGTGAATACTAATTAAAAAAAATGTTAGGAATAGTACATTACAGAAGGCGCTAATTAGAAGCTTTACATAACAAGTGTCTTCCACAACAACAATTTACCTGTGTAATTCAGCAAAAATGTAATGAAAAACCTTAGTTATCTGCTTTAATTGACCTAAGTTAACTGTGTGCTTGCACTTTAGCTTCCTCCCAAATATGTTATCTACAGAAAGTAGATACCTATACATTGATCTTGGCAAAGAGACACTCAGTAAATTATAATGCAACTGCATTTGCTTTTCTGTGCAGTCTTCCCCTGTAAGAACTAAGACCATAACTCTCCCTTAAAATGCAAATGTAACATGTTTAAATCCATAAAATAAGATGTTAACAAGCTCTGGAAACACTAAAGCACAAATTCTCTCTTCTATCTAGTTTATAAATGCCCTGATGAGATCCAAAAGAAAAACTTAAGGCTGCAGGCCAACTTCTGAATTTGAATAGGCAAGAAGTACAGCTCTGTTCACTCTTGGCTCCTTCTAAATAATCAAAACAAGTGATAATGCTAACATCTGTTGTAGCAATCTTGCAGAAAAAAAGAAATGGAGAAGTGCAAACATGCAGTTCATTCAACAGTGAACTACTCCAATTAATCACTAGGTGTATTGTCAAATTAAGCAGAATCATTCTCTTTGGTGGCTGGACAGGGCAAACTTGAGGGATGAAGAACTACTACAGGGGTTATTCTACTGTCTGTTTTCAGTGCTCTAGAAGTGTAGATGAGAACAAACCTTAAAGCTCTCTGTAGATGATGTGTCAAAATCAGCAACAAGCTTTACAGTTGGTGTAAATCTGGGCGATTTTCACCAGCATTAGCCACTAAGGCTTTCTGAGGCTACAGGAAAGACTGTTCCTTTTCTTCAGAAGTCAACGTAATTCAGACTACGTATGCTTTCAAAACAATACTTTCCAGAGAAAGTAAAATAGCTTAGTGTCCGGAATCAGTGGTGTGATGCATCGCTTCTTAACCTAGAGGCTCTCTCTCTCTCTCTCTGTGCTCTATACCTAATTATGCATCAAAAGTAACCAGTGGCCCTCTCTCTCTTTACCTTTTTTCCCCTATAGAAATGTCTTTCACTTACAAGTCAATAACCAAGTTTAATTTCAAACCTGTTGCTTTTCTATTGTATTTATCATACATGAGCCTGTAAAAGTAAACCCAAACCCTCTTCAAGAGCTAGAAGGATTCTGCTCAAACGAATCCCACCTGTGGAAAGGCAGCGGGACAAGCCCTGTTTCATCACTGCTTTTCCATGTTACTCCCGATGAAGGCTGTATGGCCTTTGGGTGAGACCTGTTTAGGATCTCTGGGTAGGAAAGAATAATAATGCTTGGTTTCAGCAGGAAACGTACGTTATGTTCCACGTTGCACCAGTAAAATTAACAAGAGCACTTAAGGATTATGACGGTATGCAAAGAATATCTGAGAAAGCATTATGGAGGTGCTACCTGGTAGACAGTTTCCACAAAACTTGAAAAAAAAAAAAAAGGCAATTTGGGAGACAACTGCAACACAAACAGCACAATATACTGAAATCATGTAAGGTATAACATTCATTTTAAAGCAATTATGCAAAGGATGGTCTGCTTCTATGTGTTCCAAGGAGACGAGTATAATATAAACAGTAAAATTTAAAGGAGTTAAATTATTGATAGGATGAAACCAAGGCAGCAAGAAAGACTTTACCTTCCCAAATCCAGGATGACACTGGAGGCATTTGGTAAACTTTTACTTCCTCTACATTAAGAATGCTTAAACTGAAAAGTTCTGCTCTTTGCCAAAATTAAAAGATGTTTTAAAGTAAACCTAATGTAAGCATAAACTGTGGCATCATAATCTGGATATGCAGCAATCCAAAATATAATTGCTCATGATTTGGCTAGTAGCTTGCAGTTAAGGTTCACGACTCATGAACTCCTTCTGCAGAAATTCTTATCAACTTCTCATCTAGGAGAGGAACAATTATCTTCCCAAGCAAGCAGTAGTACTAGGGAGATAGCACTGCCAATTCAGTGCCATAAAGCACCCTGAAATAGTGCTATTTCTTAAGGATCATACACAAGAGCATGAAGAGCAAAGATTTTCGTTGGGCTTTAGCATCAGTGCATTCAAATAAGAGGTTTATTCTGATTTCAGTCAAACAGTAATCTGCTCTCCTACTAGCATTTTCATCATCATCATCACTTTTCATGTTGTTATTCATCAAATTTGGCAACACTGACATATGAAACAGCAAAACTGAACACCTGGCTGTCACACATTATGGCATCGGGTTGCAGATTCGCCTCGCGCACAGCGCCAGGTGGTTGGAGGAGCAGGAAGCACGTCACACACATGCCTTCAGGCTGAGCTCAGCTGCCTACTGTATGCTGCTGTCATGTGCAGGGCACAGCCTAGGTACTAGCCCAGGGAAAAATGCCCATCGCTTCACTGCTACAGGTGACACCTACCACAGTTTGCTGCTGGTTGGCCAGAGGTTTGTGTTTTGTTGTGCTGCTCCTCCATCACAGCGTGGGACAACAACCTCACATCACTGCGTGCACAGAGGTACCAAGAGCACAGGCAATTCCAATTGACAGGAGCATAAACTGATCATAGCTGAGTCTTTTTTTTCTAGAGAGGGATCAGTCTCAGAGCACATCAAAACTGGGCTTTTCCCCAATGCAGAAGCCTCCCTCTCACCACATCACAATGTGCAGCCACAGCACTGGAGTTTTATACCCTGACCTGCAGTTAAAATCTCACAGATCTGAGTCCTCACAACACTATATATCAACAATTGCCAACAAACTTGATACATCAAACTAATAATATTTATTTAACCTGGTTTTTGCTACCTGGCACACATTCAGGCAGCACATCCCATTTATAGTTACACCATTTTCCTAGGGAGACAGAAAAGGCAGCTATGCAAAATATTCTAAGGTCACTGTGTTGTCTTTGACATAATCTCAGGATCCTTGCCTCACCTTTTGTTTGTTAGCTTTTATGTATAGCTTGTGGCTTATTAATTTATTAATCCACTCTTTCGTACTGATGTATTTTCAGTTCTCCAATACCTTATCAAAACTGGAAATATTATTAAAGCATCCTCACAGAACTCTCTTTTAGTTTCTAAGAGCATCTTACTCTTCTTGTTCCCAAAAAACTGTCTCAACTGTCCTTATCAATCAACTCAGACTCAAGTTCTAATTGCCACCAAATGCTAAGCCCAAAGGTGACTATCGCCTTAGGTTTCTGTGCTTGTCAGAAATTAATAATTAATTCTGTTATTAAAAAAAAAAAAAGAGTTTAAAAGCTCCTACCTTTTTTCATGAAAACTTTCACAATAAAGTTAAAATAGTGCACAGAGATTTTTGGATTCCAAGGAAAAGAGTATGCACGAAAAAAACATAGGTTTTTAGTACTCTATCCTCATAAAAAAATAACTTCTGCAGGGATTTACTGATTCATATTTTAAAATAGCAGTCTTAGGAACATTTACCAAAAACCTGTAAAGGAATTTTTCAGTAAAAGCACTTTTCCATCTTAACCACAATTTTGAACAAGGTATTGGTCTGTGAACAGATCCTACACCAAATGGTGCCTTTTAACACAACTGTCTTCTCACCACAGTGAGACTCCTCATACCTTTCTTCTCTCAGTGGGGTTGTGGGAAGACCACTGGCCTTTGCAAAATGCTTCAGAACTCTGTAGCTGTCCTTGACTGCCCCCTTCCTTACATCTCCCACTGTACAAACATCCCATCTGACCAGAGCTGCAGTAAAACTGTTGCTACCACATGAACAGAAATGGCAATCCTCTTTTTTTTGCCCCCCCCCTCGTTTTGAGTGGATCTCAAAACAAATTACGCGTATAGAAGGTACAACGCAATCCTCGGCATCCTTTGTCTGGATTAGACGTGGCTAAACTTCAGATATTTAGCTGAAAAACAACCAAAAATTGGTTCCACAAATTTCTCCTGACTGTGATTAAGAAGGAGCTTAGTTACAACAAAATGCAATTACTCAGTTTTGGCTACGCAGCCTTCACGAGGCTTTTCCAGATCCGCTCCCACGGACCCTAATTCTGGTTTGGAAGCCAATTGTTCCTTGGCAGCGTTGCCATGGATCTCACTCAGAGATTTAGCAACACATTCTCCACCAGCTTACAGCAAACATCAATGTCTCTGGCTCACCCACAGCTTGCTTATACCACTTTGCAAGTTATCCATATTAGACCCCACTCAGTACAGCGACAGGGAGGGCGGAATGTTGTGGCACTTGGGACTGAGTTCTTACACCTGTGCCTGGTACTGCATTTTCACAATAAAAAGCGCCTCAACACAAAGCCATACCTAGTGCAAAACATGCAGGAGGAATTAGGATTCTTGCAGGCATTTGCAAAGCCACTGGGATGAAACTGATGTCTCCCACTAAGGGAGACATCATGGTGGGTATCTGTTATGGAACACAGAATACAGATATGAGGAAGTCTTGTTTAAAGAACTAGACTAAACTTCACAATCCCAGGTTGACATGGGGACTTTAACCACCCCCAGCACCTGCAGGAAGGGCAATGATGCAGGGCACCAGCAACCCTAGAGATTTCTGGAGGATGGTGGAGGTGTGGGTAGGATGTGCTGCACACGAGACTTTTCACTGGCTCTGCTACTCACACCCGGACAGGAGTGTGATGACCCAGAGTAACTATTTTGTTCTAACCCAAACCATTCTATGATTCTTTGACTATAAGGCAGTAGGGCAAGGGGAATAAGGGAAGCAAAATAACAGAGAAGAGCACCCCTGGGCTTTGGGTTTGTTTCATCAGTTGGTTGGTGGGATCATGGTGGAGAGGTGCCCTCAAAATGGAAGGGACCCAAGAGAACTCACTGATCCTTGAGGAAAACCTCTGCACAATCTGGAAACGATCCCACCTAGTTTGCAGAAAGGGAATTATCTATGAGGTAAGAGTTCCTATTATCAGTGTTGGACAGCAAAACAGAAATTAACCACATAATAAATGAGGCAACTCAATATTGACAATATGACAGCTGTTTCTTTGGCTGCAAAATTTCTGGGTCCTTTCTTGCAAACTCAAGGAGGCAAAACTGATGTTTAAAGTCAGTGAATTGATTTAAAAATATTTCTGTTAGAGTATTGTTTTGCATGTGCTTCACCTGTTCAAGAGTGCTATACAAACTGAAACAAGAATGAAACAGGAAAATTCAGCTAGAAACAGATAAGCTCAAAGGGAATCATTTCCAGGACAACCTTCTGTCCCTTCCTTGAGCCAAAGCATGATGTTTTCATGTTCCCATCCATCCATGCAAGTATGACAGGACAATATCAGAACACCAAATACAATAGTTCTCATTCCATGAAAGCATCCCTTCAACTTCATAGTATTGCCTTTATACCCTTTACCACCATCAGACCTTTTATTTCACAAATCACAAGGTATGTAGACACTTATAGCCAGTTTTATGGAAAAATGAAGGTGAATTTTTCTTCTGTAATTCAAAAACACCATAACAAAAAGGGGTAAACCCCTCCCAAACCCACATCAACACCCAAATCACAGCATAATCAACCCCTGTTTTCCTAAAAGGTTATGAAACTTTGGCAAAAATCAAGGTTACATAGCATTAGCATGGAAATCAGAATCAGGCATCTTGAATTACCAATGTTTTTGATTATTACTGCAATGACGACAGAAAAATAAGTGTTTACTGGATCTGAAAAGCCCGTTCCACGGGTTCTCCTACTGCACTTAAGCATCTGGCTTTAAACTTGAATTTTCTCAGTAGAGAAATACATTTTACATTCTACACAAAATATAAGTTTGCAAGCATCCTACAGATAATATCCAGAAGGTCATATGAAGAAAGTGTAATCAATCAATGAGAGAACCAATATCCATCTTGCACCTAAAATTATTATTCCTCTAAAATCAGGCACATACTATCTCCAACAGGATGATATTTTGGAGACCAACACCAATAACTTGATAACTTTTCCTTTGGGACTTGAGAAGGTGACATATTTATGGAACAGCATCTTTTAAACTCTCCCGGCATTAATATTCTCTTTCTACCATAAACTACAGAAAAGAATTACAGTGCATTAATGTTTTCAAAAAGAAGCCCCTGAAAACACCCTCTTCAGCCCAGATGTTGAATAAATTGAAAACAGACATTTTAGATAATCAAGTCTAACACACAGGTGTCACTCAAAAGCAACTACATCTCTGTGGCAGAAACCACAACTGCCTATGTCTTGTTATCCCTAACACCAAATCTAACCTACAAAGGAACAACTATACAACACAAAATTCTCTTGGTCCTTCTTCCCTTTTACTTAACTATGTTGTACTGCTGGTTTCTGTTTTGGTTTGGGATTTTTGTTTGTTTGATTTTTCTTTTGTGTGTGTTTGCATTTTTGTTATTAATAAATGGGGAAGCCTTCTAAATTCTGTATTTCTTTTCTCCTGGATGAATGCACTCCCAAGCTATGGGATAACTCTCCTAATAAAGAACTACTACCTAGTGTGGATAAATAATTATATATTACTTGGCGTAATGAGAGAACGGTATAACCTCATTCACCAGGTAGGAGGAGGAATCTTATTTTCATCTTTTGTTCAAGTTAATTTTTAAGTCTTCTCTTGCCATTCATCAGTGGTGCAAGTCATGAGATTCCCAACAAGTCCCCCAACTCTGTGAGCTGTGGGGACTTCAGACAATAAAGAAAGTTATGTAAATTGTTTTGTAAAAACCCCACTGAAATGCTTCCAGTGAATTTTTTTAAGTCTTAACTATGTTCTTTAGTGATTTTTTGTTTGGTTGTTGTTTTTTTCTAAAAAATGTTTACCTATTACAATACTGGTTGACCAGCATGAATAACTGGAAGAATTATTGGCATTATTATTTTTTTTAAAAAGTCATGGAAAGATTATCTTTTTTCCCCTCTGCCCAGATGGTCATATTTAAGCAAAGAATAAAACAATGAATAAAATCCCCTTAGACTCAATAACAAAATCCTGGACTGGAATCTGAATTTCATGACCATTATTATGTAAGTGAGACAGAAGTCTTCAATTCCAGATTTCAGTTGTGCTAAAATACTCAAAGCAATCTTTATTCTATACATGTGGAAAGAATGTAAGAGAATATTGCCATTATGATGGTTTGCTTTAACACACTACAGAGATTACTACAAATAGACGTATTTCATTCCAGGAATTTAATTAGGAATACCAGGAAACCTACATGAGCAAATGGATGGAAACACAAACATTTATTTGAACTGCTATTCAGAAACCAGTAGCCTAGATTTCTGGTTGGAGTTCTTTGTATACATGTTCATAGCCAAAGTCAAAGGAAAAATGGGCAAATCTGTTAACAACAAAAGTTTCACTCTCACTTCTTAGGAAGGTGGCAGAATTTGGTTGCTCAAATTTTTTAGTTAGAAATGTTTAACACTTTTTTTATATTTCACATTTTTGTGATTAGAGGACAATCTGACTGTGCATAAACCTTTAGGTGAGGAAGTGGCTTTAACACAAAGCTTTGACTTCAGTATTATTCTATGGTCTCATTCCTGCTTAAGAGTTCAACGGAGCAGGCTATAATTTATAGTAAATTACACTTAAGGCTACAGAATTCTGACAGTTTTACTCCTGTGTTGTTCAATGCACTAAGTGACCTTATCATGAGGCTGTTGACCTGGCACCCTTGAGAAGTACAGCAGATTTTTCTTTCAGCTAATGCATGGCCTCACTCAGCAGTGCAGGGCAGGCTTGCTCTCAAAAGGGCAGCACAACAAACCCGTGTTCCTGTTACCCTAACTAGTGGTACACAAACAAAGAAATGAGAAAGACAACTTACCAGTTCAAATAAACATTGTAGGAAAATTAGGATAATGTGTATTTGTCACCCACAACTCACATTTGCACTAAAATTGTCTATCATATAGCAGAATGATTACTCCTTAATCATAGCCATAATTAGTTGTGTATTTCAAGGACGTATTTTTTAGATCATTGTGAGCATGAACCCTGACTGCCACAGACTGGGATACATATGGATTCTGACAAAGGGATACCCTGTTATCCTCTGTGCTACTGCTCAAAAACTCCAGACTGTTGCCAGATGCTAAAAGCATGGTTTGTACTAATGACAGTAGAGCCACTATACAAAGACACGCAACCATAATTTAAAAGAAATCACAGCTGATTTAACAATATTAATCCATTTCCCCACTGTAAACAAAAAATATTAGATACATAGATTTTGATTCGTATACAGAATACTTGCAAATTCCTTAATTAGAAAGTCCATCCTCACTAAATGTGTATTGTAGATACAAATAGACATCACCATCACAAGATGGCACTAACAAAAATAACCTTAATGAAAATTTGAAGTGTAAAAGAGCTTCTGTATCCAGCTGAAGATTTCACAATGAAATTAGGACAATCCTATACTAATGGTACAGTCACCAAAATATTTTTCCATTCCTTTTTTCAGGAAACCCTGCATGAAAAGCTGAGATCTGGAAATGTAACTCTGGCTATGGTAGCTGTTCTTAACCCCACCAGTGGAGTTATGAAATTTGAAGCAGCAACCTTTGTGTTACCCTAATTCACACTTTGATTCCTAGCTAACTTTTAAAACAAAACTATGCAAAAGTCTACCTTCAAGGCTAAATCATAAAAACATTTGAAACTGTTGTGACCATACGATGGTAAAAGGTAGATTAGAAGATAATACATACTCCAGACTTGCTCTTTTTGGGTGACTGTGACACTGGGGGGACACAAGCAGCCTCTCATCTTCCTGCATTTTCTGGTAATACACTCAGTGTTTCCCTGAGACAAGGGGTGATGAACTGATTACAGCCCCCATTCCCCTACACTGCTGGGGGGGAGCAGCTACAGAAAATCATGAGGAAAATTAAGGCTGGGAAGAAGGGAGGGCTGGGGGAAGGTATTTTTAATTTCTCCTTATCCTCCTTTGATTTGATTGGTAATAAATTAAACTCATTTCCCCAAGTCCAGTCTGGTTTGCAGTAATGGGTGAGTGATCTCTCCCTGTCCTTATCTTGGCTCATGAGCCTTTGTTATATTTTCTCTCCCCTGTCCAGCTGAGGAAGGCAGTGATAGAGCAGCTTTGATGGGCATCTGGTGTCCAGCCAGGGTCAACCCACCACACTTACACAGTATACCTTAATAACACCACAAAATTTGTACAACTCTAGAGAAATAAAAATCAAATAATTTCTCCAACTCCTAATGTGTACTTTGAGAATATTTAAGATTTGTGAGCTTTGACTAACTCTATACTTCACTAAATTAGGTTCATTCTACTGGATGCACACGCTGCTATAGCAGAAGGATCCTCCATCACTGAATGCCTTTGAGAAAAAAATATCCCTGCTGAATGACAAACTTAGAATATCTTAAGTGTTTCAGTGAGGATACATCAATAATGGGAATACAGTGCTTGCTTTTCAAAGTACTATTCCAGAAGGTGAACTGACTTTAAAAGCAGTAGGAAACTGCAACACCCTAAAACATTTCTTTTTTCTTTTTCTTCTTCTCCTCCCTCCTCCACCATCACTATGGTTTACAACAGCCTATTCTGTAGGGCCAATGTACTGGTGTGCAATAGGAACCCCAGCTGTGGAAGTCCAACTTCCAAACAAGTAACTAAACCACAGCAGGGGCAAGCCCAACACTGTACCTTGACGTACATCTACGTCATACATACGACATACATCTACTCTGAGCATACCATGGCAAAGATTCCACCAGGATTTTCACTCCTTTGTGATTTGGATAAAAAGCTGCCAGGGTGTTTTCACTGAGATTCCACATCACCTCAAAAGAATGCTGTTGACACCTAATCTCACAGCACAGAGTGCCAAACATTTTACAATCTGTCCATTTTTCTGAAGCTCTTTGTCACCAGGTGATCACCATCCTATATTCAACTGGAAATTCAATTTCCATCCCTAGAGCAAAAAACTACCAGGTGACAAAAAGCACCCACTGTTTGAAGGACACTGTCGCAAGTGACCTACTAATAGCAGAGACTTAGTGGTGCTCATCAGGAACAGAAACTGCAAACACTTCAGAACAAAACATTACCAAAGAGCTATCTCCACTGCAGGTGAAGACTTGCATTTAGGACAAAATACACAGTAATTCTGAAATGTAAAAAAAGAAGAAAGGAGAAGATATTTAGAAAATATGAATCATTCCTTGATGGGACAAGGATGGATAACATACTATCACCCCCCCAACCTTCACAAAGAGCAGCCATGCAACACAAGGTGTATTTGGACAGCTGCCAGCTTCTTAGCCTTCCTCCAAGACCTTCAGTTTTTGGCAATCCTTGCCTTTCCATAAAGACACCTGCAATTTGTATTGAGCACCGATGGGCACTCAACAGTGATCTGCTGCTTTTAACTTTTTTTTTCATAAAATACCTACAGTGGTGGCAGACATTATTTGAATATGGTTAACTTGCAAGAATTTGCATGGTTTTATCACTACACCCTGTTCATTAATGAACGAGTGATAGTAAAAAACATTATTTCTAAGGTACCAGCAGAAAGAAGCAGTCTCCCAAAATAAAACTGCTTGAAAGAGAATGCAATTTCGCTATGCAAGTACAAAACTCAAGTAAACGCAAAATTTGCCCCATCTTGCCAAAAGGTTGTTGAAAAGAGATGCAGAGGAGCAGGAAGCAGAAATTTTTAGGATTCTGCAGGCATCCATGTGTCCTTCTGAATCCTATTCCTGTAATGGGAAGCCTTCCTAGTGAAAGGAGACACCTGCTTTTCCATAGTGCACAGCTCTCATATGGGCCATGAATAATGTGATACATTTCAGCCGTGGTTTTCATCCTTCTGAATCCAGTGGTAATCCCATTTAAAATACAGAATGGATTTTCCAAGGTAATAAATTATAGCTGTTATTGACATAAGATTTTTTGGATAACTTTTTCGTTACAAAATTTAGAGCTTTCTAAATACTTGGATAACTGGTCAGTTGTATTTTGGTATCCTGCTTTCTCTATATTGACATTATACTACTCAAGCTGAAAGACAACACAGTTAAGGCAAGATAATATACTGCATTGTAAAGATGCTGTTTACATTTAACATGTTCACATTGTAACATGTTGATCCAAACATTTAGAAACAGCTAGGAAACCAAAAAATTGGTGGAAAGCTAAACTACATTATGTATTTAGCAGTTGCACATTCACCTGTTTCCCAAGTCCAAAAGCCCAAGGCTAGAATAAATGTTTATTATTAAGAACCTCTCTTTACTTAGACTTTTAAACGAAGTCGTCCTGTTCGAGTTTGCTTAGGCAAGTCATACTGAATTTAAAATAACAACCCTCAGTTAGCCAGTGATCCTTTCCCCTTTCTTGCTCTCCTTCTAGCCTGAGGAATATTACAATCTTTGCTGTGCAGGTTTTTTATAAGACATATGGATGCTAGATGCATAAAAATAGATGCTCCAAATATAAGGCAGTGCACCAAAAAAAAAATCAAGTCAACATTACGATTGCACCAAAATTGAACACCTATAGCATGAACCTAGTGAAGCCAAGAAATGCAGTCTGAAAACAAATTATTGCTAGTTTTCTAATTAGTGTTAGTCTAGCAACTGTCACCAACTGTCCCAGATTAGGAAGAGCAGCTCTGCTGCAAGTTTGTGCAGAATCTCCACCAGAGTCCTAGTGCTGTAGCAGTAATACTGCAATACAATCAGAAGCTGCCAGACTGTCCCAGTGAGATCCACTTTCAAACATCACTCAACACATGAGAGAGCAGCAGCAGTGACAAATTCAGGGGTAAGGCCTTTTATACCTGCAGCTCAGTCTTAAGTAACAGAGGTTTTAAAAAAATTACCTTAAAATCCAATCAGCAGTCCAGAGCTCTTTCGAAGGGTTTCCACAAATATACAATTACTTACAGAAAAACAAAAATCCAGTTTTGTAAAGCTTTTTGCAAAGTCTATTTGATGAGTTTACTTCAGTATTATTTTACATGGCTATGCTCATTTCAGCAGCACAGAATGGATAACGAAAATCATTCAATATCATTGCCTTTCCAGCTGCAGCTCTAGCTGAAATATTAAGCTATCACATAACAGTGGCAGCTCTCCAGGCAGGGGAAAAAAGTGTTTTGCACCTGTTTACAAATGCATTTAGTCATTCTCCATCATACCTTGATTCTACATCTGATTAAATACATTCATGCAAGACTTTCCTTTATGCCTGCTTCAGTGCCCTCTTACACCCTAAGTCTTCACTTTGTAAATGACAGGGAATCCCAAAGGCACTTGCCATTTTGCCTTCCTGCATGAGTATGGAAGGCTGACCTTGGCAGGATGCCAGATGCCCACCAAAGCCACTCTCTCAGTCCTCTCCCTCAACTGGACATGGGAGAGAAATGTAATGAGAGGTTCATGGGTTGGAATAAGGACAGGGAGCTACCACTCACTTATTACTGTAACCGGTAAAACAGACTGGACCTGGGAAAATGAGTTTCATTTATTACCAATCACGTCAGAGTAGGATAATGAGAAATAAAATCAGATCCTAAAACCACCTTCTCTCAGCCCTCCCTTCTTTCCAGGGCTCAACTTGAACATCCTGCCTCACCATGGTCTTCGCCATGGGCTGCAGGGGAACCTCTGCTCAGGCACCTGGCACACCTTCTCCTCCTCCTCCTTCCTCACTGACCTGGTGTCTGCAGAGTTGTTTCTCTCACACATTCTCACTCTGCTCTTCCCCAGCTGCAATTGCACAGGTTTTTTTCCTCCCTTTCTGAAATACTTTATCCCAGCAGTGCCACCACCTCTGCTGATGGGCTCAGCCTTGGCCAGCGGTGGGTCTATCTTGGTTTTCTCAGACACAAGGGAAGGTCCCAGCAGCTTCTCACAGGAGCCACCCCTGCAGCACCCCCAGTATCAAAACCTTGCCATGCAAACCCAATCTTCTGTGACTTAGAGAAATCCTTCATTCGACATTTCCTTGGAGATCTTCAGAGCCACCCATCTGCTGACCTATACCAAACAGACATAAGCATACTTCTCTTAGATGCCCCTTTCCAACAGACACCTCATCACTGAAGACTGTCCTTTGCTGCTGATCTTACTCCTCAGCTTCAGTAACTTACACAAGCATCCTTCCAAGTACAGCAGTGGAAGCAAAGGGTATTTTTATTTATAAAAACACTCACCAGTCCCTCTTCTCATCTTTAGTATTACAGTTGCTCCAGGAGTTTGAATCAGGCTTGAACCATTTTAAGAGTCATGCAATATGGGAATTGAAATCAAAAGCGCAAACCAAACATGATGACAATATTTAGTTGTTTTAGAGCCACAGTATGATGTAAGGAACTATTGGGAAAATTTAAAATGAATAGAGTTCCTTTGCTAAACTTCGTCCAAGATTCTGACATCACTGCTAAACCAAAAAAATACAGGAGGTTACTTGAGAAGCAAATAGGACCAGAAGCAGAATGTATGAATTTCACCAGCCCAAGATAGATTAATTCCACTCACCACTTACCAACTATGCTCAATCTATTTTCCCTTAAGTTCCCAAGAAATTTCATATTTCCAGGATGAAGTCTGTGTTATTATATTATATTTATTAAGTTCCCTGCATATTTTTTACCTATTTCATATTGTCCAAGAGCATCACAACACACAGTCACAGACTTTCCATATCACCTTGAAGTCACACAAGCTGGAATCCCAAGAAGATGCAAGGAACAGGGTGGTATCTTTCAAATATACACCTCAACAACAAACCACTCTTCAGTTTCAGGAACAAAACAGAAAGCAAACAGAACACTTCAGCAACTGAGTGATTTATCACACATTTACAACCTATAGCAAAATGGACAACTGGGACATCTGAGAGCAGCAAGTAGAGGATAAATTCCACTTTATTGATACCTTGAAAAAAAAGAAGTAGAGGCTACATTTAGATCACTTTAGGTCAGTTAAGGAGAAAAGATACTTAAGAGGAGATAGAGTGCTAGAATAACTTTTCAACCAGATGATGAAACTGTAGGCAAAGTTTTACTTGGTATCACTAAATTCATGGCAAGTTCTGAGGAGTGTGACTTCTTTCTAAGACAAGGCAAAGGATCAGGTTTCTAAGAGAACCAACGTAAGTAATTTAAAGGTCATTTAGAACATTCTGAGGAAGTCACACATAACTCATCATCTTTATACATAATCAAAAGGCAGGAAAAAAACCCCCAAATCTGACAGCACTTAATAGTGTGAAAAGTTAGTAGGAAAAGAGCAGGAGATAATCCTGAACAGTAACATCTCTACATTAGCCATTCTCTTTAGGGAATTTTATTAGTCCAATAGCTCTGCCAAGGCAAACAGGGATGATGATACAACCTAACACAGTTACAGGTGCCTAGTTCTGCTCCTGGGCACACACGAGCCCTGTGGCTGTAGGTTACACCCCTTCACAGGTCATATACGCCACCTGATGTCACAGACTGCCCCCAGGCTGGTCAAGAGGCAGTAAAAGCTCCCAAATCTGGGTTCTGTTGTGCATTAGTCAGCACAAGAACCAGAAGAGCCACAGGCAAGAGAGGGAGGCTGCTGCTCCCACTTCTGCCGCTGAGGGCTCAGCCCGTGGCCGCTGCTTGCCCTCGGTGGAAAGTTAAAACAAGAGAGTGGGAAGAAACAGGAAGGTTTTGCATTATGCTGTTATTTGCTGTGCCAGCAACAGCCAAAACAGATTAGTCAGTGTCCAAATTCACGAGCATGTCCTTCAGAGCCAGCTTCCCAGTTGTTCACCATTTATCTACTCCTCATCTACTCCTAAGAGAGTGTTAACTGTTTCAAACCTCAAGTAAGTCACTCTCAAATTATTTCTCTCAATTTCAGTTCAAGTGAGTATTCCTGGTATGGCTGGTTTCCCAAAAAGCACAACAAAATTTTTGTGTAAATAGCCACCTGTCTCCACAACCAAGTTAACAGAACACTTGTAAAGAAATGGAATTTTTGTCATTAAAGACAATATCCCATAATGACGAATTTTTGGAGAAGGTACAGATACTACTACTGTTTCACTCCAATGAATTGCAATAATAACTTATTATTATGAATAGACTACACAATCTCCTATATATGAGGAGATGGGGCTCTGAGAAAAGTCACTTTAATGCTTTTTTTGAAATTTTTGAAGCATGTTTCCCTACAATGAATAGGACATTAGTACTGAAAATCATTTAAAAAAATCTTAATGCAAATTCACTGAATTTTGTACATGTTTCAGATTATTAGACTGTCTTTAACTACATACAATGACAGAAGGATATTTTTGAGCTTGGAGTACTAAAGAGACAAGTTGAGAAAGAAGGAAATGGCATCAATGAGGGGAAAAAAGAGAAGAAATAGGTAGGAAACTGTGTGAAATAGAAAAAAAACCTTTTTCTTTCAACCTTATATACAAAAGCTTCTTCTAAATTGAATTTATAGTGCACCAAAATTAAAGTTCATTAGAGTAGAGGGAAAGAAGCTGTAAAGGAAGAAATTAAAAAGAACAAGCAGACAGTTGTGGATAACAAAAAGAAAGAGCAAGAGACACTGCGAAAGTTATGAATGAATAGAAGAAAAGAGCACATTCCTCCTTTCCAGAGGCAGAGAATGCAAGAAGCAGAATGCAAGAAAGGAAAGGAGAGAATTTACTGAAGAAGAATAGAGTGTAATAGCTTTGAGGGGAGAAAGCACAACCAGTAGAGACTATCTGCTGAAAGAAGAGAAAATCAGGAATAAAAGTAATTCAAAATACAGACAAATTTAATACACTGGATTTTGACATTAGCTTCTGAAATATTAAATTTGATACTTAAACTAATAGAAAACAGATGCCTAAAAAGTTACATCATTGTGTCAGGCAAGGAGAAAATATGCAAACAAGAAGAGCTAGAAAGATCACAGATGCACAAAATTACAGGGTATGCATCTCTGTAATATCTAGCTATTCATCATCTTCCATTTAAATAAAGTCTTTATTGCCTTATTCTATCAGATTACCTATTTACACAGAAACTAATTAAAAATAACAAGTTTCCTTCCCCAATAGATTTACAAATTAAATGTGCTTTTAAACTGCATAGGTACTGGTAACTGTAAATGATCATAAGAGAAATGCTTCAGAGCCCAGCTGCATTTTATGCAAATATTTACTATCAAGCATTGCAAATTAAAAATGAGCATTCTTAAAGGTTACAGTGCTAAAACTATACAAATGCCTTATTTAAATTCTAAATAGCAAACCGTTTTTAAGTAAGAATATGTCTGAAGTGACCACAGGTGAGAGAACTAAATTTCTCATTCCAAGTTAAAATCCACTAAAGCCACACTAAGCAGGATTATATAGGTATAACTGAAATGAACATCTGCTATGTAGCTGGTGTAGGCTCCTTTATAAGCAACACATAGTAGAGCACATCAAGTTAAATTCGGTGTAAAATATTTAAATTTCTTCCAGCTTCCATCAAAGAACAGAGAGAAAGGCAGCTTATGTTTGTAATAGCTTTACACTGAAACACAACGAAGGACCCTACAAGGACATTTTAGCTTCAGGCTTTGAAACTTCATGTATTAGACATATAAATTAGGTACTAGACATGTATTTTTTTCTTTAATGTAAACAAGGTTTTTTAGTTTATTGATTATTTTTACTTTTTTAATTTTGCTCGGAAGCACCAGAAAGTGACTGGCTGATACAGGACTCAGGATGCTTGGAGATCTGCACTGACTCAGAAGGTAACACAAAGAATCCCCTCAAGGAGCTCAGTGCATCACATTCACCTGCGCAGGGTCATACACTGATTTTTCTCATCTGGGACAGGAAATGCATTTCTTGTGCTAGGGACATGTCACCTTCAAAATCTTCAACTTCCCCTGCAGCACAATGAGTAGCTCACCTTAATTAGTGAGGACATTATGGCACAGATCAACAGTGATCTTTTGTTTCTACCTGTAGCTTCTTTGCTGATGTTCTAGGAGAGAAATAACTGGCATAAGCAACTGTTTAGACTTGACACTAATACCACGTGAAATGCTATGGCCTGTCATACACAGCAGACCAGTGTCCTCATGAAATAAGCGTTTCTGAACAAAGATTTTCTATGCACTACAGTCAGGCTTAGCATGAAACACTCCAAGAGTGAAGAGATTTAACATCAAACTAAACAGACAGATGTCCCCCAGCATGGCTTTATCCTATTTACACTGAAGATACATGACAAGCAAATCCCATATTTAGAGAAGACTGTATTTGAAGTCTCCATGTATTTAGCCCATTCAGATATTTCCTACTACTTTGTTAAACATTGAGTACTAACTACATGTCTGTCTGCTTATAGGCAACATTTCAATTTATACACAATGACTCTACCTAAAACTAGGATGTAATACCTTGGTAAAAATTATAGTGTCTTTATAATAAAAAGCTTCTCCAACACAAAAAGTGGTAGATAAAAAGTAACTTTTAGAACATGAGTTTTTAGATGCTGCTCTTAAGGTTACAACAGAATCCCTAAGCAGAAGGAATGTTATATATTCACTTCAATTTGTACTTCAACTGAGGCAAAAATCACAGTAGCCTTATTATGTAGCTCATATTCTTCCTATTTTGTAATGAACCCTTTAGAAAACCTTCCTATATTTTTAGCTTGATCTGTTACTTCTTCTGTCTAAAAAAAATCCTGGGAAGAAGTTCAACAAGGAATGGGAACAGTTGTTGATACTGTCTCATTCCAGGTCTGTTGCACTCAGTTCACACGCATTGAGGGCTCAGATTAACCCAGTTCATTTTAAACAGCAGATAATTAAAAAAAAAAAAGGCATCAGAAATTACATTTCATCCAAAAAGCTCTTAAAATGCTTTATGGACTCTATCCACAGATCACTCCATCAGTCACCAAAAGCAAGTACCTCTGGGATGAAATGCAACAACTGTTCCACGGGGCACAGCATAGGAGAGGAAGTGAGGAATACCAGCACATCAAATTGCAATTGCAGGGGGAATTTAGGTAGGAAGAATGTAATTACCCCATTTGGAGCCTGGCCAGACCACGGGGGTTAACATCTTATAAAGAGCCCTCTGAGAATTTTAACAACCCCTAGTGCTCAGGACCTTTAATTTATATTAGCCCTGAGGAGCAAGGCTAACTGCTCCACTCAACTGGCCTGTATGCTGCTGTGGGAAGTGGGGAAAAAAAATCACCTTCTAGTTGTTCCCTGCTTCCACTCAACTACTAAGAATATTAACACTTAGTCTGCAACTTCTGATGAAAACGCAGCACAAGGCAACATGATTGAAAGCTGCACAGAATCAGAGCAATTCTTACTGATCTCTCAAAAGCCACAGAGAAAGAAAAGGTTTCCTACACCAGTGAGTAGGAAAGTCATCATACAAAAGTGCTCAAGATCATCTCAGCCATATAACAATAAATATGGTAAGGATACACTGACAGGAAGACATCAGAAATACCTATTGCTTCTCCAACATCAGGCTCTGGGAAAGAGCAGGAAACTACAGCACGTGTTTCATATATGAAGTCAGCAGTTGTCACCAATTACTCTTACTAATCTGTCTTATGTTAGTAGATATATATATATGCATGTGCATTTTAATTTCCTTTTACTTAAGCCAAAAGAATTAAAGGCATCAATGAATATAAGAAAGATGAGGAAGAAGAAGAAATATAAGCACGAATCTCATCTTAGTTTTTTTTTCCTCCACTGTTAGCTTTAAGGAGCTTAAAAAAAAAAAAAAGTAGACTTGTTTCCAAATTGCCTTCCTCCAAAATAAAATACCAAGTGAGGCCATAATGGAGCATAGCTTTTCACTCCCATTGAACCAAAAGCATTTGGAGCAAGTTCCAGGAGACTACCAAATATACTCTTAGAAATTGTTTATCTCACAGAATTCTTATTTCTTCAACTAGGTTACACACAATTTAGAGTCACTTAGGCTCTTTATTATCGTCTAATGTAACGCACCAAAGATATTGCTACTTCATTGTTTCTAAACTTCTCAATGTCCAAAGGGATGCATTTAATTTGCCTTTGACACGCATAAAAGTATCATGGTATTGTACATTATTTTCTCTTAAAGCCCCTTGTTTCTTTCATCTTATAATGAGAAACTGAAAGAAGAAACAACGAAAGGCTTCACCAATTGAAGCAAAGCAGCCCCTTTTGGCTGTAAATACTCCTTGGCCACAGCAGAGATGCTGTATATCACGTGGACAACACTACTGCTCCAGGAGCTCTGTGATTTATGCTAATGAGAAAAGCCACCTTGACGAACAGAAAACAAAGGACAAAATAGTTCAGTGCTGATGCAGATTTTGAACATTAGGTTTAAGTTTCACAGGAAATACCGAAGACCAGTGGTTACAGGAATGTCACAGTGTTGGTACATATCTGGCAGTCCTCGCTGGAGAGACGTCAGTCAGAAGCACAAATCATGAGTGATTTGTATCATGCAGTTTTATCCAAGGACTTATCAGCTCTTCCATGTGCCCTGGGGAAGAATGACAGTCTCTGCTTTTTAAAGACAATTCACAGACCAGGAGTTTAACTGCAAAAACACCCTTGAAAAAGCACATAATTCAGCCTTTCACGTAAGGCTGTCACACAAGACTGATCCATAGCACTGCAGTTATAAGGGAGAACTTGCTTTGCTAAAAGTTTCTGTTTAAGCAGGTCCCAGCACTGGATTGGCATGTTCCTCACCTCCTCCCCAAACTGTTCTGGTACATTTCTCAAGGCTTAAGCAATGAGTGTTTTTGAGTCTTTAAGAACCAGATTCTGAAAAGCATTTAGGTACATGCAAAGTTTTCACACATGCTCCACCCTGACTTCTGAGCATTTAGGAAAACCCCAGCACTGGTTTAGAATGTGTACCCTTCCTATGTTCAAAGATGACCAAACCCAATAGTGCAGGCTTTGAATGGCCATAAAAGGAAGAAATTCATACTTCAAGAACTTAGAATGTGTTACAGAAGACAGACCTGCTCTGAGGCTTGAATTCATTACATATACATAGAAACTGATCCCAATAGGTAGCTTACTTTTAGGGATAACCCGTGTCATTTTTACCATATAAAGAATTAGTTTAAGTTAAAAACTCCTAAGTTAACTCCTTTTCCATATCTACCATGTGGAGATCATGTCAGCTTGTTGGCAAATTAGAGCCAACACCAGTGACTTCTATAACAATAACACTGCAAATTATGCCCAGAAATTATTCTCACGTTTTTGCTTTTTACTTGACTAAGCATGTCTCACAGGATACAGAGTAAATTTTGTCCTCATGGTTACTAGAAATGTTCTCCCACTCCAACACCGCTAAGGAGGAGACCTGTGCTCATACATATTGCTTTCAAGCTATTCATGCCTCACCTTGAATACAGAAAATGCTACACAAGTAAAGAAAGTGCTACACAGGTAAAGACAAAATGCAGAACACCCTAGGCAGACAACTCTAGGTTGGTTTTAGGAGGAGTTCCAATTAGGCTCCCATGCAAAAGGCAGCTAGTAAGTGTTCCTATGAACAGGAAATGGATAATTAAAATAAAATCAATTAGAAAATGCAGCAAAACTCACTCTGGCCAAAGAGTGAGAACTGCAGAAATATCTATGCTGTTGAAACAAAAGTAAAATCTTTTTCAAACAACGATTAAAAAAAAGAGCAGTTATGTGATTTGCAGGGTCAGCCCTGTTAATTTATAGCCAGGTCATGGTGCACCGAGTTCCCTTTTTGTATTTCTCTAAATATATACTATCATACAGATGCAGCACACTGTGTCACATACATCCAATAATTAAACAACATGGACAACTTCATGTAGTTGTTTGCTACGCCCTATTAAAAAAAAAAAAAAAAACAAAACCCAGCAGTTTTTAGGCTTAATACAAGGTAGGGAAAAACAAGGACTGTATTTTCCCCTTTGGTTAAGGCAAACAAAAGTGGCCATGTATCTTAACACCTGGGAAAAGTCAGGGCATGCACAGCTGGCCGCGAGCTGGTCACACATTCCTGAGGTTACAATTACGGCCAGTGTTCTCAAACCAGGCTCACTGACAAGCAGTTGCAGATGGCCAAAAAGCTTATGTATGGAAATAGCTTTACTCAGCAAAATCTTAGAAAAATAACGTATCAATAGGAACACTTGTATCTGTAGATATAGCACTTTCTCAGAGATGTTTTCTTCAGTTAGCCCCCAGGTCATGTCATATAAACCGAAAACAGGAAAACTTTTGTGTTGCACATCATATGCATCATTTGGTACCAGCATATCATTTTCCCCACAAGCAGAGTCCCAGTGCAGTTAAAGTGGGGAAACTCTATCAGCATGTTCGGTTCTGCTCCCAGATTTGCCAACAGCCAGCCACATGGCCAGCCCTCTTTTCAACACTCTAGTTTGATGAGGGGACAAAGGGGCATCGCAGGGCTCATTTGTGTGTAAAACTTCATGCTTCACGCAGCTGGGTGAACAGCTACCATACTGTAAAGTATGATTTTATAATCTCTGTAAGTAATGAGGGGGGAAAAAAAAAAAATGTACTCATGTTTTCCCTTTTCACTACTGACATTTAAAAAAAAAAAAAACACAACTACATGGAAACCTCTCTTAGGCTCACTGAAACAATCAGAATTCAAACATGGTAAAAACTGCATAATTATGTGATTAGGTATGAAAATTAAAAAAAAAAGGTTTTAGTTATTTGCAAAACAATCGTTGAAAGATACTTCTTTAAGGGTGCTGTGATCACATGATTGGGTGACATTTCTTGTGATGCTGAAAGCATGGACACTTAATATAAACCAAATCACAACAGTTATTATTGTGTTAAAATACAGAAGGAAAAATATATTTAATTGCAACATCTAATATGGTTTTAATTAGTAGCTTTCAAATTCCTGAGTGTTTGGGAAAATCTATACCAGAAATCATATGACAAAAATTATTAGACTTCACACCAAACATGGCCAGAGCCAGTGAGCAGGGCAGCAAAAACAATCAAAATTTGAACTAGGGCACAGATGTCTATTTGCAACATTAAGCAAAAACTTTTTTGTAAGAAAAGAACTTTTTATCTTTTCCAAAACAGAACATGAAGAGATTGCACCAAGGTGTGATTACAAACATTGTAATTGCAGATTTTTTCCAATCAAAAAAACAGAGTAGAAGAACAAATATACAAGAGCTTGTGCCTGCTATTCCCTGAGCAAGAGGCCTGTTACTGTGACTAGTACAGGTCAACAGATGAACATCTTCATGATGCTGCACATGATCAGCAAGACTAACAGGTCACTATGGTTTTCATTTACTATTTGCTAAAAGACTGACTTTGTGCATGTTTCTCAGATATCGCATATACCTTGAAGTCAACAAATCAGAGATTAGATTACAAATCACTCAGTGTAAACTTCTATTGATATTTTGTCCCAAACCAGCTGAAAGTAGAGAAGATCTCTCCAGAGCTCTATTTCATTGGGCCTTACGCTGCACTCGAGTCAGTGAAATCTCCCTCTATGAAGATGAGGGACTTTTGCCAGAGTAAAGAGTGAAGGAATAGATCTATTGTACAGCAGTAACCACAAAGTTCTCTTAAACCTATTAACATTTGCACACACCACAAACTCATTATTAAAAGGATTTGTAAATAAAATAATAAATGTGATACCACGTATTGTAGGTTCCTATTTGTGAAAATGCCCAAGTCTCTTAAAAGAGCATTAGTTGTGAGGTAAAACTGAATCTGCATATTCCCTTCTGTATATTGATCTTTTCAAAGATTATTTTATTTAGCTTGTAACTACCAGCACAAATGCTGATTCTAAATATATCTGCTGAACTCTAAATGACTTCTGTTTATAGAAATAGGACATAACAAGCTATTAAATCTTCCTTACAAACTGCTATGCCAAAATCCTTGCTCCAGATTTTTCAGCTACATTTAAAAGACTTAGACTGGCAACCAGAAGAAAACTGGCAAGACCATTATTGCAACATATTTTATCATTTAAGACTTTCCTTGGATGGACTTGATTTTAGTCTTGTTAGTTCTGCATCCATAGGTTTAAAAAATTAAAGAAAAAAAAATCCAGTTGTGCTTGAAACACTCATTACTTCATATGATTAAAGAATTCAACACAACACTTTGTTGCTATATAGCACCTAAATAAACTCAGAAGAAACGCAGACAAAACAATAATGAAAAGCTGCGTAACTGCTGATGATTTGGAGTAATATA
Source organism: Pachyramphus minor (assembly GCA_013397135.1). NCBI lineage: Eukaryota > Metazoa > Chordata > Aves > Passeriformes > Tyrannidae > Pachyramphus > Pachyramphus minor. Next base: position 278,061 of record VYXB01003934.1, on the reverse strand, counting down.
GTCAGAAATTATACAGTCCTGAGGATTCCACAAGTTCACAATTAGACAAGAATGAACTGCACACACCCATTAACCATTAGATTCATGCTCATCACACTAAACATACAACAGTGTAAGTTGAATTGCAGAATTGGGGTTTCCCTCCCCTGTAAACTCTGCATCCAGTTCAAGACTGATTGAGCTGTTTCTTCAGTTTCTAGAATTTACAAGTGGCTGGTGCACTTTCCAGTGGTGTGTTCTCAGGTTCTACAGTGAAACTCACTAAGAGTATAAAATACTATTATTCTGAAAGGTCAGTATCCATTTTATTGCTGTTATAGTTGATGCATAATCACATTTACTTATCTGCAGACATAGATCAAAACTGAAGTTTCAAAGCCACACTTCCTAAAGGAGTTGGCAGCATTTTCAGTTGCTCAAAGGTCAATGTCAATAAAGCATAGAGGTATGGCTCTCCTAAATGGCAATGAGATCTGGGGCAAGCAATTTTGGAAAAGGGCATTTTGAAGCTGAATGAGAAGCTTTAGGAAAAGGTTCTGCAACAGGGAAGGCTACCTTGTGGGAGAAGTAACTATATGAATTTCTCTGATGAGGGAACAGTTTTCTGCAGTTTCACTTGTCTTGGTAATTATTAACAGATTCCTGTTCTAAATTATGCACACCTAAGGTGTCAGACAATGTCAGGAATGTTAACCCACTAAATAATAGTCAAACTCTGCCTGCTTAAGGGAAGAACAGAAATCCAACAGCATATTCCTTTGAAATAATCTATTTACTACTAGTCTGTTTTGCCCAACTCTAACAAGAATCACACTTCCATTCCCTCCTCACGGCTAGAACTATTTGCCTTTCAAAAACTATTTTAAATGAAAAATTAATATTATTTCAAAAATCATTTTCCTTCTCTTGAAGTGAGGTGATGGGACTCTTGAAAAGCTACTTAATGAATACAAGCAGGTTTCTCCTTTCCCTCCTTTTTAATAAACTCTCTTACCTTTCATTATGAACATTCCTCATTCATCTAGCATAAGGAGTATCAGGCTAACAAGAACAAAAAAAAGACATAACCTCTTTATTATTTTATATCACCTTAGATAGTTTTATCTGACTAAGCATCTTTAAAATCCTCCACAAACAGGCTGCCTGACATTAGAATTAAGACAGTGCAATTTCTACCAGTGCAATTTCGTTACTGCATTGACCTGACAAGTGAACACTCACATATAAATGCTTTATAAAGCATTCCTCTGTCAAAATGCTTGCTCCTTATGAATATTGTAATTTATCAGGCATTTCAAGAGCTGAAGCAAAGAATATCAGTGATCTAAAATATCTAAAAAATGTAATGATTCAATTAATGCTGAGTTACTCCATGCATGAACGAACAATCTGACCTGGGCTTGAATACAGTATTTTAATAATGCAGCTGCCATATTCACTGGTCTCTACATTTCCTGAAAACTAATCTGCCAAACCAGTTATACAGTATTAATCTTCTGTGCTTCCGTTCCTGGAGTGTGAGTCAGTAATGCTCCAGAATTGCACGTCACCTCACTGAAATGCTGCACGTTTTATAACATTTACAAATACTCTAATTGTAAAATTAAGACAGTTATATTTTTCAGTTGAAAAACTACCTTTGAGCATCTGAGTGGCAGGTACAGGTTTCCAGAAAACTTCAGGTCTGTTTAGGCACTAATTTTTAAATATCTTGAAATGCTAGTTTTGGGGGTTTTTCTTAAGTACACATGGTATTGTATCTGCAGTTTTGAGATATTTTTTTTTCCCACCAGGCTGTTAGACTTATAGCTGTTCTTCATTTCAAAACCTTGGTAGCACAACACATTTCTCATAAGAAAACAGGTGAACTAAAACTACTTTCTCACCAAAAAATCCTATGCACTAAACAAGAACTTCTTCTATACCACCTGATTGGCACTATCCCAATTACCGTGCTTGACCTAACTGAGCATGTTCTGGCAAAACTTCACCTGTAATCAACTTCATATGGAGTTCATCTAAAATGCATGTTACCCTTGGCCCTCAACAGCAATTTTTTTCTCCCCTTAAAAACACAGCTTGTTTCATTACAGGGTGAAATTACAAATACAAAAACAACCTCTGAGCAAAAGTTGGGGTTGCTTTGCTGAATAATGCAGTCCAATGAAATCATCAATAAAATTACTGATGTGCAAAAAGACTTAGCCTGGGTTGATGAAAGATTACAATAACTTGGGATGAACGTTTATGACTTCAGATAAAAATGTGATTAAAATAATAAGAAAATATTCTTTAACTGCAGATAACAGCAGCATTACAGTTAATATTTAATCATGATATTGGGAAATGTTAGGGAGTGGAAGACTGGATTAGCATATTGCTTTAAAACATTCCATTACTTTCTGCATCTGTTTACTGATAATAAAAGAAACAGCTGTTCTAAATGTAACATTAACAGGTGTAAACCGTTCATTTGAGATTTTAAAACAATAATTCTCCTCCATTTCCTCCTTTAGCTATTCTGAAATGACATTACAAACACCCCTCCTATTAGCTTACACAATTAACTCATAATTGTTCAACCTCTCTGCATGTCCACAAAACATATACATGTGGAGTTAGCTTCCTCTTCACTCTGGGCAAAAGGCTCTGTTCTCCTGCACTGCACATCCTGAACTAATGCACCAGATGTGTCCCATAAAACGGTTGGTCACACTATTCAGCAGCTTTCCTTTAGCAACTGTTCTATATCAAATTTACTGTAAAAAAGCATCATAATTATGAAGTAACACTGTATCAAATTCACAGACCTAATATCTCACTATGTTCAGTTAAACTATGAATGATAATTGAGCTTGAAATTGTATATTTACTTTAAATAAGTCCTCCAAATCATCTGCAACAATGTGTGCTTAATTCGAAGCCATTAACAAAAGATTTAACATTTCCACATTTATACTCTCCATAATTTCAGATATGATACTCCATACTTATGGGGGGGCAGGGAATAAAGGCAAGTTCTGGTAGCTTTCCATTTGCAAAATTAAATGGACGAAACTTAGGGTTTTTTTGAATTGCTAACCCAGCCTGTTAAAATACTAGGTACAAAACAAACAAAACTTTCAAGAATCCTTCCATATTGCTATTGCAGCCAAATAATTAAATCAGAACTATAAGTTCATGTAACAAGAGAAACCAAACCCCATTACAAAATAAAAACCTGCATTACAGAAGATAAAACAAACACTGAAGACCAAGTATTATAACCCTTTCAAAAACCTAAAAACTTGCTCATTGATGTTTATTTTCATAAAAGTTATACTGGAATGTCTGTAGGGAAAAAAAGCAATGGTTCCTTGAAATCAAGGAACATGTGCTTGTGTAACTAAAGAGAGTTTTGCTTATGAGTATTGATTTATATTGCTAGATATTTTATATAGCCCATACCTGAATATGGAAATAGAGAAGAAGAATGTATTTTAGCAAATCACAAATTACATCATATAGATTTTAGCGTTGCCAAAGACTGCTAAGTGCTCCTGAAACAAGTTAAGTATTTCTCTGGTTTTATTATTATTCTCTGAACTGCTACTATTCATACTAAAGGGAAAAAACAAACAAACAAACCAAAAATACTCCAAATTCATTTACACACACCACTTCTTAACTGAGGGAAAACAGAAACTTCGTTACTGAGATTCCTACTATATTCAGAAAAGAAACATATAAGAGATGCTACCTCTATTTCATGTATATACTCATACTCGTACTTCAAAAAAAATAATTATTTTTTTCCAATGAGAATTTCCTGTATTTTTAAAGAAAATTGATATTCAGTGGTTTTCCATTAAAATAATATGCAACTTTTCAGACTTCAGGCAGGGCAGACACCTATGCTGCAAACACACCACCAGAACTGAACCTGTCCAAACCAGCCATACAAACAACCCTCTGAAAAATGCAAAGCTACATACAACCAAAAGGTTTTGTATGTTTTATTATGAGATCATGCTTTAGTTGGAAAGCTCCCAATTCTCCCCTAGGGAGCACTGCTACCCACAGTAGGAATATTTTAGGAAAGCAAACATGCTTCCACGAGAAGCACCGTAAGAAATAACACTGCGGCCTGCTGGTGACGCAAAGGCAGGAAGGAATGATGCTTGTCCGTGGCCAGACTCAGACCTACCGACCCTCATTTTAGTCAAAATCGTACAAACTGAAATGCCAGCAGAGGGCAGCGAAAATACGAGAAGTCCCTGAAATGCCCCAGCCCGGCCCCTCGTGGGGAAGCAGCTGCGTGGGTGCCCAGTGTGGGGGACAACGAGGTGGCGGCCGCTCCCTTATCAGTTGGACACGCACTCACCACGTCCTGCCCTGCTGTTTCCTTCTCTGAGGAATTCAGTCCACTTGCACATTTCACTCTTCCTTTCATACAGCCCACAGAGCTGGGGATAGACTAACTATCTGTCTGCAGGGACAGGCAGCCCCTGTGTGCTCCCCTGAGAGCTTCGTGGGGTTCACCACGTAATGACACGTCCCAGTAGCACCCTGTGCTGATTCAGTGGCAGTAAGCTGATGTGCCTTTCTTTTTGAGCAATGTTACAGCAGGTGCATCACTTGACTTAAGCTTGTAAACCTAGAACTGGGGTACTTCTATTGTTTAAACAAGGAACATAAAATGGCTGCATCACTAGAGGCATCAGTGAGAGCACCGCTAGAAACAGAAAGTAACATTTCTTTTTGTCCACACTGAATAAAGCAAGGAGAGACCCATCATCTCTAAAGTCATCTCCCGTCAGCAGAGTACCTGTTTAACTCACAATTTCAGCTTGCACTCCCAACCACATATACTGTGGTGGAGAAGATGCTGTGACCTACTGCTCCCAAGTAGTGCTGCAGCACTCACTGCTGGTACCCAGCCACACAACAATCCATCAGATCCCAAAGAGACAAAAACAACCTGTACGGGCACCTACCTAAGGGAGAAATCCACAGCAACTCTCTGAGGTGAAGGACAGCAAACTTTCCCAGGAAAGAAGGAAGCAGAGAAGACCCACCTCCCAACTGCCTAAACTGCCACACCTGTACCTACTAATAATCCTGATGCTAATTTGATTCCATAGCAACTAAATCCACCGTAGCACCTGAACAAACAAACCTCCCAATCACTTTTTGTCCCAATCACTATTTGTCCTGAATACCTATTAAAACAACTTGTACTCTGTAATGCTACTATTACATGAAAGCACTTGATGTAGATTCAAGTGTTATCAAAGACACTAGCATTTGCTTCAGTATAATTAGGATACATCTATCTTACCTACCTTTTGGAAAAGAACCAGCAATTACTAATCTCATTAAATACTACATGTTATATTCCCAGTTGACTAGAATTGGTGCACATATTAATTTAAGTTCCAGCAAAATTAGACTGGAGATAAATTTGACTTCTCCAGCTTGCCTTTGGCTTTTCTCACTGTAATGGCTACTCTCTAAACTCTCACAGTTTATATTCCAACAAGAATAAAAATAAACAAACTATAACCTTCTGTATCCACCACACGGCTGGGATCTTGTTTCCCCATCAGAGCCAAGAGTCATGTCTCCTTCCTCTGTCTCCATCCACCTTCTCACTTCGATTCTAAAAATTCACATCTTCTGCACTGAGTGACATTTACAGCCAACAAGTGTCCAGTTTGTCAGTGACATTCTCATCTTGTACCTTGCTCACTGTTGAACTATCCTGCTTGTGCCCTTGCTCTTTATGAAAAGGATAAACTTACTTGAATGGCATAAAGACATAATCATAGAATCACAGAATAGTTTGAGTTGGACCTTTTAAAGGTCACCTAATCCAACCCCCCTGCAGTGAGCAGGAACATCTTCAACTAGATCGGGTTGCTCAGAGCCCCATCCAACCCGACCTTGAATATTTCCAGGGATGGGGCATCCACCACCTCTTTGGGCAATCTCTTACAGCGTTTCACCACCATCACCGTAAAAAACTACTTTCTTATATCTAATCAGTATCAACCCTCTTTGTTTAAAACCATTACCCCTTGTCCTATTGCAACAGGCCCTGCTAAAAAGACCATCGTTACCTTTCAGACTAGAATTTTTAAGTTGTCAGGTACTGCTGTAACGTGATTTCTTAGTTCACCAGTTCAGCACTCTGATGAAGAGCAATAGATCAGTAACTTACATTTTCAGACTGTACATTTCCTTGTCTGGTCCCATACTCCTGTCCACAAAGCAGCTTGCACTCGGGCCTTTCAAACAACCTTCAACCACTTACCCTGCAGCCACAGAAACACTGCAAAAGTCTTACCACCACATTTGCACAGTGCCAAAATATGCTGATGACTGAAAAGCTGGGGATGGACAGAAATTTTCAGGTGAGCTTTCCTAAAACTTTTAAAACATATTTTTCCAGAGACACTGCATCTGCCATACACAGAAGGCTTAACGGGGTAGCTTTATGGAAGTAGGCTCCTACTTAAAATAGAGGAGTAAATATTGTGTTCTGAACCAGTTTCCCACAATCAGTATCTCTCTCTATAGCAGAGTATGCCCTAGTTATGCCACATTCTCCCTGAGTGAGGACATGTTTCCCACCCCCAAGCAGTTTGTGTGGTGTATATCACTGAACCAACACACATCCACGGGCATCTGATTTCAGTGCTAACCTGGGCTCCTGCGACTCTGATCCTTTCAGGTCACTGGTGAGTGTTTGTTGATCTAAATATTTTAAAGAGTACTATACTTTAAAGAATAAGTATATTATAAGTATAATTTTTGGAGCTTGGATTCTAGGACTTCAATACTTATTCAAAAGAGCTAAGACTTTCCAAACAGAAACACACCACCATAGATGTCTAACCATAATAATTGCATATTCCAATGCCATATTTAAATACTTACAGCTATCCAGAATTCCTTTGAAAATTAATATCTGATGCCCTCAGTACAGTAAACTTTGCCATGCTCTGTTGAAAGCAACTTCTAACCACTTCACATCTAAAAGATTTTGACATGCTGGTATTTTCTAAACCTGCAGAAAGGATGAAACCAGTTGAGAACATTTCTTTAATAAATTCTTTTTAAAAATAGTGATGAGTAGTTTCTCTACAGTATTTATTTCCAGTTTACAAGTAGCATTTAAATAAAAAAAGTCTCTAGGAGGTGAACATATGACAATGAAAAGTCATTAAAACTACAGCTTTACACAAAACACACTGAAATTACAGAGTAATGACCAAAATTAAGCAAGAGAACTATGACCCCAAACAAAATGTTCCATTTACTAAGTAATTTCCATGGAGTTGTGCTTGTCAACTTCTGGAATATCTGTTAAGTGATGAAAAAAAGGACGACCATGAACACAGCCTTTATTTTCCTTTCCAAGCTGTTGCTTCATCCTGTAAATTGTGTTTTGTACATCTTCTTTTGACAAGTGTAAGGGCAGCTGCCGAGCTAAACGGACTGCTTCTCCCTGTGGAAAGGAAAAACAAAAACAAACCCCCAAGAGTTTTAAAGTACCACTTTTCAGCACATTAGCCTGGGGCTACCAGAAAGCAGGAATTAAGCACTCACTGTTTAAAGCTCATTCTTTTCTGCTGAAAAATACTCTGAATCCCAAAAACCTAAATGTAACTCTAAACATATCTTACAGGTCAGTTCATGACATTTCTACAATGGAGCCATGCACAGTCAGTCTCCTGGTCATGTTTGTAATCTTTTTCTTTTGGAGTCCACTTTTGCAAGATGCTTTGTGTTTCTAAAGATCTTATTTCCTGTTGGCATCATTGATTTCTAAGCATCAGCTGAAGATGTTTACCAGTTCACAAGACACATTCTACACCACAAACTTGAGAACTAACTTAAATTAAGTCACTCAGCCAGCTACAAAAATTTTGAAAAATACCATAGTGAAACCTTAGATTAATGTTGTATTTACTATTGTCTATTGCAGCCAGTTATCTCAGAATATTATAAAGCAGAAGTGACTGCTAAAGCACCCACCCTCAAATAACTAAGCAACTTCAAAAAGAAGCTGTCAGGTTTTTTGTTTCCTCGTTCAAGATGGGCCTTCCTGCCATTGCCTTCTCTTCTGTACTTAAGATGACTTTGCTTAGACAAAAATGGATGTGGCATAAAATCTCCCTTCATATTGTACAAGACTGAGCAGCATTCAGAGTGATTTAATCTGAATCTTCCCATTTTGTTTGTCTTGAGATTTTCCCCCCCTCTTCTCTGTGGAACATTCTGTACCCTGGAAGGCTTCTTCTTTAACCATCACCCTATTCTTTCTTCTGCACTGAACAGTGTGGACTTACAAGACTGTTGGTTGTCAGTATGTGCCTCTGGTAACCACAGACGTTACTGGTGTTAACTAAATACAAGCATTTGCAGAGGCATATGGGGTTCACTGCATGTGAGACTTCACTTTTTGCTTCAATGTCTTAATTACAGCGACAGCTCGCTTTTCGGGCAAAAGTAATATCCACTTATATATCTCTGCCCTTTCTTTGAATGAATCATTGGAATTTTTCTTCTAGAAAAGGTGCACTTTCCAATTTTTACAGTGTATGTCTCATTGAGGTTTACATGAAAATTAAGCTTCAATTAACATCTACTTTTCATAAACTCTTACCTTAAATCATTTTATAACTACTTCATAGATTTATTTACACAAGAGATACATTTTGATGACTATTCTGGATTCAACTGCCTTCTAGACTTGGTAAGGCAATTCTATGGCAGCTCTGTATTCTAACACAGAAAAATGCCTTTCTGGTCTGCAAACTGCCTGTGTAGAAGAATCACTCTGTGAACATCAGCTTTCAGCATGTATTACACCACACTGGATACGTCTAATGGAAGCATTTTGGTAAGCAATGCAAAACCCATAAACCTCAGAGAGGATACGACATTCTCCTTTGCAAAAGCAACTTCAGTTTAGAACACAATGACATTAATTAAAACAGAAAGCTGAAGAAAGATTTTCAACCTGTTGAAGGAATTAAATTGTAAGTATAGCTGGCTAATACGTAAAAGCAAGTTTCTGTCTTACCTCCAAGTAATTTACCACTTTGAGAGGCCTACATTCATATACTTCCTTTGCATTTCCATTAACCACTGCACTCAGAATTTCTTTCAAATCAGAAATACCGTAATATGGCAGACAATTTGCCATCCCTTCTATTTCCAGATGACTTTCTGTAGCTGAAACACCTGAAAATACAAACACAAAGCAGCAATTCATGAACTGCTTAAACTTCTATTCTGGAGCAACTCATAGAAAATTAAACTGATGTAAAGCCACTTAGTAAATTAGTCTCACAAACTGAATACAATTAGAAAACTTTATTTGCTCCTCCCTTGGAATGAGAAGTATTTATTTGCACAATGTTTCATTATGATGATGTGTGCTTATTCACATCACAAATGTCTCAGCTTACACTAATTCAAATCCTAGCTGGCACTGTTTAATGCTTAAAACATTTTGCAGCATTCCCAGTCTTGAGAACAGCTTTAATTAAATCTTCTATGACTTTAATTAAACATACATGAAATTAAAGTAGAAGCTAAGAATAAAACACAATTTAGTTTGAAAAACACTGAAACAGAATGTTGGCACTATTTCCTATGTAATTGGTTTAAACATCTGTAGAGTTCAAATGTTATCATAACACATTCAGCTTCTACTGAAATAAAAAACAGTTTTTTCTCCTACCACAGCTGAGGAAAAACCCAAGCCCCAAGTGACTGACTTCATACTATCCTTCATATGGTATCACTGCTGCAGCAGGTACCACTCTGAGTAGGAATGATGAATAAAACATTTGAACAGCCTTCCTTTGAGGATTAAGTGATTTCATTTCACTTTCTTTTTCACATGGCTTGCAAAAAAACTGAATGAAGTGCTCCTGTACAGCTGAATATTCTCCCACTCCCAAACAGGAGCAAGTTCTCGGGTAGTCAGGCTCACATATTCTCATGTAGTCCTTCAGACTCTTCCTCTTATTCATGCTGGATGCACACAAATCTCAACCCAACCTGCACAGCCACCTTCCCTTTTCCACCATTACAAGTCTAACAAGTAAAGAATTTCACAAGGACAGCATGGAAAAAGATAATTCATAATGAAAATAAATCCAGTCTTGTGTAACAGCCCCAGGTAGGATAAATTACATTCAGCCCAAGCCAGAAATGGTTTTTGTAAAGTCAGAAGAGTTGGAGACATATAGATTGATCCAAGGTAGATTAAACTAACAAACTGTGATAAGGGATAATTCCTGTTCCTAATCCAAACAACTATGTGAGATATTTCAGAAGTGAAAGTATACGTCTAACATAGGTCACCACCAGGTACTTTTATTATCTAGTAGAATGAGGCTGTTACCCATGCCCAGGCACTGATTTTTTGACAGTAACTAAATAAGAGCAGAGATGAACAGGAAGACTGTGCAGGTTGAAACTCTCCCTTAGTATAGGTGTGTCACCAGGTAAATAATGCTGTTGGGCCTTTTTAAGCTTTGTGGCACGAGATCCCTTGACCAGAGTGGGAATTCAACATAGTGAACAACCCCCCAACCCTCCAAAAAAAAATCACATAAACTTCTTATAGCCACGTATTTAACACTGCTTTACATCTGAAACTTTATTTTGTTTTTCACCCAGCCTTGTCTTCCTTCTCTTTCCCAAGCTGCCTTTCCCTAACCACAGCCAGCAAGCACAGATATATTTTTATGTACTGCTGTAAACCTGTGATCAGATTCAGCTTAAAGTAAAATGTTAAATTATCTGAAAGGTTACCAGTTATTAAAGGTGAGATAAGATGATGTCCTATGCCAATATTTCCCCATGGGAAAGCCTGCCAATAAGAGACAGGAGGAGAAGAAAAAGTCTCTTTAATTTCCTTCAGCTCTTTTCTCTTCGTTGTTGTCCCATTTTTGCTTTAATGAAAGATTAGATTTGAGGAATTGTTCCAGACGGTTTGATTATGTTACTTTCTCTCTAAAATCAGAACTGTCTACTTGACAACCTTTCAATAATTACCTCTTTATGTGCTACCAAACACAAGACACAAAATTTTGTGAAGTTTCAAGTGTTCAGATTTTCAGTCTAAAATCTTGTATTTCCAGTGCTTCCTTTTAAAATTTTATGGCAGTGAGGTTCTGGATCTGCAAAACATTTCCCATACATACTCTGTCTCACCAACAGCCATTGTTCCATCTGCAAATTTTTACAGCTACATTTGACTTCACCATTCTGCTCATTAATCTAAAAGGCAAAGGGGGCTTTAAAGAGTTTAACATAAGAACAAACAATACAAATCCCAGCTAAGGAAAGCTGTCTTCTTTGGTATTTCTGTTTGTTTGCTATTCTTCTTTTCTGCTTATAGTCTTTAAACTGCAAAGTAGCCCACTTAAACAAGTGTTTATCTGCAAACCTTTGCAGGAACTCTGATATTGGCAACATGTGATGATATAAGCAGATGTCCAAGCCCCAATGTACTTGTAAATTTTCGGCAAAATATACATTAAGATTTTTGAGTATTCAAACAGCAGTCCTCAACCAGTTTCCATGGTAGTTTCTATGAAACACTTTGCAACTTCCAAAAAACATATTTCCATGAACAAATAAACTAGCTTTCAAATGACTAAAAATGTGGATTTCTCATTGCCACAAATTTCCCCTTTCTCTTTCCAAACAAAGCATTTACAATCATCTCTGGATAATTCCTTCTGGATGGCCAGGAAAAACTGTTCCCTTCCAGCTGCCACCTAGATTAGGTGACACTATAACACTGTCTATCTTCCAGTCTGTGGTCAAAATCAAACCGAAATTAAGTAGCAGCACGATTTTCCACTGGTGGGTTACAAGAGCCGAGGCAGCTTTTATTACCAAGAGTGATTGGTTATTTACCTATTATTGCTCTTTGAAGGCTCATAAGCACATTCTTATGCACATGCATATGTCAGCCACTCATACTCTATCAGGCAGACAATTCTACCCTAAAAGCCTGCCCCGGAGCATGGCCCAAGACCCACCATTGTTGCAAAAGCAGGTAAGGTGTTCCTTGCTCTCAGTTCCTCTACAGCCAAGAATTCACAACTCCAGGACTTTCACAAGGGCAGACAGACAGACATTCAGTGAAGGTGCATATAACAAAGACATCTTAAGGAGAACTGGACAGAAAGCAACCCCTCTTGCTGCTTGAAATGCTTCTCTGCACATAGAGGTCACTGTGAGCAAACAAATGCCTGGCAGATCCTAGAACACTGAGTATTAAGTAATTTGCTTTATTAAGTAAAAGCAAACAGACTGCTCTCCCAAAGGTAGCATCACTTGAAGGCTTAGTAAGGCCAGAACATGAGGGGGTGGGAGAGCAGCGGAAGACAGACCAGAGCTCAGCATCACAGCTTTGCAAATTACAACTGGCACATTCCACAAAGAAATCATTGATTTTGCCTAACTGACATACTGACAGCAAGAAGCGTTTTCTGGACTATTTCACAACATGTTTTTCACTGTCAGCCATCCAGAGAAAAATCTAGTTGAAAACTCCTTAGACTGCTGAGCAATTAATATAAAGAGAAATGGGGAGACAACACAAAAGATCTTAGTCTACCAAAACCATGAAGAAGATAGGGCACTTCCAAAATCTAGGATACTTGGAACAACGTTGGCTGCAGTCATACACAGTCTCTGAACAATTTGGAGTAAACGTAAATTACATTTCTGTCTTATAACAAGAACACACTGAAAGGGCAGACTTATCCTCAAATAAAACAATAGGCAAGGAAGGCCTGGAATTCCCACACTCTTGTAAAAATAAATATCTTCACATGCATTTGTGAAAAAGGAAAACATTGCTGGAAGTTCCAACAGTTTTCCCACCAAAATGGTAGCACAAGAAGAAAACTCCATGTGGAACTGAGTTCTTGCTAGAAAGAAAACACCTCATTGGACCTTTCAAAAACCCAGTAGGAATAGTGCATCTGGTGCCACGTGGTGCTGTGGGGTTCAGAGCAAGGCATGTCCATGGTAGGCCTGTGACTCCTGGAAGAATCCTGGAAGAATCCTGGAAAGTCACTGAAGTAACTAACTAACCTCAGAACCACCCCACTAGCTAAAAGGTCTTCGCCATTACAGTGTATAGTTGGATTTCTACAAATGAAAAGCACTGTGAGGGAGTAAGATTCAATTTTTGAGTATTAATCCCAAGACCTGCCAAATTTAGTGCAAGACAAATGAATTACAATTCTTTTATCCTATGACTGATGTTGCAGACAAGTCATCCAATAAGGAAAAACCAATATTATGTGGGTGGGGGGGTTTTCCAGTAAGCAACTGTCAGAATCAAAATCCTTATAAAAAGCCCCTCTGTGCTGAGAGTTGCCAAAAAGTAGGAATTTGAACTGCAAAGAATTATCTTCAACAAAGATCAGTGGAGATACAAGCCCAGTGCAACATGGGAATTACCAAAGTCACCTTCCAAATTAAGGCAGCTGCTCAGATTTTCTTGCTATTAAATAAACAGTCAGTGCTGTAAAACACCCCAAAACCAAAAGGAAATAAGGAATGAATATATGGTCCTATATTTGAGTAATTATTTTAATCTAGGAAACTGTCCTAGTGAGGTGCACAGTCCCAAACCAAGGGGCCTGGCATTCCAAGTGAGCATCTGAGTATTATGAGTAACTTACTATATGGTAATGGGCACCAACTGTCTGGGTCCTTCTCTTCTTCGGCAGAATATGTGTGGAAATTTAAACAAATAATCAGTGCAACCTACTAGACTAAAAGTCCTCTTCATAGAGCACCAGGGGTTAAGGAAAGCCTCTTCTGTGATTAAAACTGCCAAACACCAAACTACAGCAGCTAAGTTTCTTTTGTTCTTGCTTTGGAAGGTATTTCAGAGCTACTGATTGCATCACAGACTTTCACATGGAACAAAAGAAAGGCTTATTATTTTGCAAGAGGAAATTATCAGAAATACCACTTTCCCATTCAGATTCAAATGTAAAGAACAGATCCTTCACTTGTGACATAAAAGAGGATCTCTCTCAGAAAAAGGAAACTTTCTACTTCAGAAAATAAAACTCTTTGCCCAGGATGAAAAAGGGAGCCATGCATTAGTGGCTATTAATAAGAAATCAACCAGCAGTCACAGAAGACATTAATATGACCATGTCAGGCCTGAAACCCTAAAGGAAAGTACTGACCTTCAAACATCTGCAGTGGACCCTGACAGCAAGAAAGAGTTGATAGTTCAGTAGAGAAACAGCAAATATTAGGGCTGATCCAATTAATCAAAAGAGTTGGGAAAAAATGAGTTACAAAGGTATGTGCACAGAGAACGGAGTTCCAGCATGCTCCTATGGATGCTGCCATGGTGAAACTCTCCAGCTGTTGTGGGTTAAGTGCACATTTTTATTCTGGACACCTCTCCATATCAATCTGTGCTTAATCATTCACTATGCAATGTAGGAACCTCCGGCCCCAAAAATTTACAATATATTCTGAAAAAACAAAATCTTTCTGAAGCAACTTCTAGTTCAACAACATCTGAATGCCCTGCTTTCAGGACGTGTCTGAATTTCAAAAAACCCCACAAAAATAAACACTGAATTCTGACAGCGAAATAATGCTTCTAAAAGGATAGTGAAGAATGTTTTATGAGACAAACTTTTTCTTTGAGAGTTGAGAAATCCTACAGAATTCACAGGTCTAAGTGGTACAAATCACTCCTGGTCTGCAGGCCACTTTCTGTAAAGATTATACAACAAAAATCTATGAACTAAAGAACCTCATGTTGCATAGTGGAATTCCCAGAGAAGGACATATAACAAATGTCAATAATTAATACCTTTGTTTCTAAAAATCAGCTTTAATAAGTATTTGTAGAAGATAGTGTATTTCACGGACAAGATTAAGAAAAATAAAGAAAAAAGAGGGACTGATGAAATATTAATAAAAATCCTTGGGTCAGCTGGAAAAAAAGCTGGGAGACATTCCATTTGTTTGCTGGTATTTCTACCTTCATCTGCAGTAGTATGGTCTTTTAATAAAAGAGGCTGTAACTGCTATAATGTCATCAGCAGAAGCTTATAAACATGACTGACAAGACTCAGATGTTATTAACATTTCACTTGAGTAGTTAAAATAGAAGACTGGGACAAAGAACTGAATTAGATTCCCATTCTTCACTGGGCTATCCGTATGGTACTGATCAAGTCCATGACCATAGTTCATCAATCTGTACAGTGCATACAAAGCACTTTTACTTTCATTAACTGTAAACCAAACAAGAGCAGTTTCCTCACAAGACTTCCTTAAATTTACACCTTAGGAACACAGGAGTGGAAGACAGTTACTACTTCCAAGTTACTGTGTCAAGTTCCTTGCTATTACAGTGTACAGTTCTGCTCTTAAACTAATCAAACTATCTTAAAAGTAGTTTCCCATTTGTGCTGGTTTTGGCTGAGATAGTTAATTTTGTTCACAGCAGCCAGTGTGGGGCTGTGCTTTGGATTTGTGCTGGAAACAGCGTTGGTAAAACAGGGATATTTTTGTTATTGCTGAGCAAGGCTTGCGTAGAGTCAAGCCCTTTTCTGCTCCTCACCCCACTCCACCAGCGAGAGGGCTGGGGGTGCATAGGGATTTGGGAGGGGACACAGCCAGATTGCTGACCCCAACTGACTACAGGGATATTGCACAGCATACGGCATCATGCGCAGCACACAAGGCTGGGAGAAGGACGAGGGGATCACTGAGTGTGACACTGTTTGTCTTTGCAAATCACTGGTACCTGTGACAGAGCTCAGCTTCCCTGGTGGTGGCTGAACACCCATGGGAGGCAGTGTTAATTAATTCCTTGGTTTTGCTTCTGTACACAACTTTGCTTTACCTGTTACGCTGTCTTTACAGCTCAAACCAGGGGTTTTGTCACTTTTACCCTTCCAGTTCTCTCCCCCATCCCACTGTGGGGGTAGTGAGTGAGTGGCTGTGTGGGGCTGAGCTGCAGGCTGGGGTTACACCACGACACATCTCCAGTACCACAAGATCAGTCAACAACCCTCCTCTGCTGCTGCCTACAAACTGTCTTCAAATCTTCACATTTAATTTATTCACATCCAGTTTACATTAATTAGATTTTGAGCAAATTTACAACATCAGGAGGTAAAAAAAAAGTATGCGAACAAAAATGCTAAGCCACAATCCCTCTCCCCCATATTTGTCTAGGGACATATCACAGACCTCCTCAGCTTTTGATTTGCTAGACTGAATACAACTTTTAAGAGCTGCCTCTTACAGTACACACTTTATTTCCCTAATCATTCACTCTAGGATTATTATCATGAACACCTCTTCCACAAAGGTTTTGCTATTTATGTAGAGATTCACTCAGTCAGAAAGAAGTTTCCTTGGTTTTGCTGTGCATGATTCAGTAAGGAAAACAGCTTAGGCTCTGTTCTTCCCAAGAGCCAGCCTCCAAGTGAAGAACTTGGTTTACATCCCTTTTTTGTACCTACTCTTAAAAGATCCCATATGTTATAGTACATCTGTCATCACTGTACATATGTGGGGATCTGTAACACATGAAGCTATAGCATTTCTAACAGCTCCTATGGTGAATCTTTTCTGTGAGCTGTCAGTTAGGTACTACCCCCAAAGACGTTCCCTTTTCTTGGAATTCTGCTGGAGAATTTGTGATCTGCAGAAGCAACACCAGGTGGGTTGCCCCTGGGTTTCCAACAGCATCCCTATAAAATGTTCTGTAGGAAAATGCATAAATATTTGAGCTCTCTTGCTAAAGGAAACACGTTTATTCTATGATCAATGTAGAGGCATTGAAAAGTGTGCTCCCTCAAAAACAAGTTCAGATCAAACTCCATGGTGTGGTGATCCTGTAACCACTTCTCTTTGCTGGCCCCTTTGGGCTCCGTGTCACAACTCCGACAGGAAAATACATCATTAATCACATCCAGCTACTCACTGGACCTCCTCAACTGCTCAACAGCAGAGGAATGGTCAGCTAAAGCAGAAGCTTCTGCAAGTAACACCAGGAAAGAAGATGTGAGGACTAAGGAATTCTCATCACTTTAATCAAAACTGTCAGAATGGCAGTTAAGGATCAAGCATTTTGAGAAAGGAATTAAAAATAAAAGTGAGGAAACCATGGATTTAAAAGCATTCTTTGAAATTCTATTAAAGCTTTCAGTTCAGTTATCCATTACTCAATGTTCTGGGTGGAAGATTACATTCTTTGCAAGGAGTAAAATCTCAGTGTTAAGGAAAGCCGGATGCTAGTGGTTTAAAAGACAAAGTGATGTAGAATAACATGATCTAAATTAACAATAACTTAAATCATTATATCATAAGAAACAAGCTCAAATATGACTAAAAGATTTTAAAACCATCATACCTTCTATCACTTTTATCTGGAATCCATTCGCTACAAGCCTTGGATCTGATAAATAACCTGATCCATGGAAACTGTGGTAATTCTTCTGCATTTTATAAAGAGCAGCCATATACTGAGATCAACCAATAAGACTGAAAAAAAAAATCCTTGAAGTGTTAAAATCAAAATCCTTCATGTGAAAAAAAAAACCACAGAGAAAGATAGCAAGTGATAAGGAGTGATCAAAAGTATTTTGAAAAAGCAATTTGTTTATAGAAACAAAATCAGAACTATTCACATATCTTAGTGAGTGACCAAGCTTAGGCATATAGTAATAATAATTATATCAGCCATTTTCTCGTCCATGGGTGAAAGTCAGCAACAGTGACATTTTGAAAATGTGGAGCATCTAATTGTCTTCAGGAGGGAAGACATTTGTCTTTGCTGCACTACCAATGAAACTGTTCAAAAATCATACTTATTTCAACTGGAACAAGACCAAGTGTGCTCATTACTTCAAGGTAAAAGCGCAAACCCCAAAAATCTGTTCTTACAGATAACTGACTGCACAAATAATCATGGAATTAGCAAAGAGGGCCTTGCCAGAATTTACTGTGAATAATTATTAAATGATACTTCAAATAACATACAAATTTGTGCTCAACATATATTTGTACAATACCTGTCCGTTAACATAATTGGCTTGTCCAGTTTCTCTACTGGCAGCTTATGGTTCATCAGTAACCTTTTACATAGCAGGGCTTCTTCCAATCTATATGGATTCAGCAACTTCAGCTTTTTTTCAGTAGCAAATATCCAGACATCAGGACAACTCTGGCGACGGATCAGGAAAAGCTCTTGTTCACCTGAAACATTTTTCTCCTGTCTCTGAAGGTGACGTCTACAGGAACTCAGAGAAAAAGGCACTGTCACAATTTTCATGGGCTGTTCAAGCTTCCCCTTCTTTTCAATCTGCTCATGGAATATCTTGTCAAGCTTCTGCTGGTCAGCTACGGAACTCTTTAGCTTAGGTTTCTGTTTTCCTGTCTCCTTTGTTGGCCGGTGCACTGTCTGGGCACTAACTTTCTTGACCTCTCTGTTGTATCGTTCCAGGTCCTTAGCGGCTTTTAGTTCATAACTTAAAAGAGACAACAAACCAGTAGCAGAATCAGATAAAAAGCCCCAAACCCCAAGTAACCAGAAGGCAAGGCAAGCATTTCAACAGCCAGGAACAATGTCCATGGTTCCTTCAAGTATCCACACCAATATGCTTTCCACCCCGACAGGGATGGTAGGACATCAAGGACTGTGCCTGTATTACATTACATTTTGAAGACAAGCTGGAAATTTTCCTTCATCATGACAGCCAGCAAAACCTGAATTACTGAAGGGGGAGGTGTAGACATATATACCTGGTAAAGATCTACATACAGCAAGTTGCTTTTCACCTCAGTCCCCTGTTGCAATCAAATATAGTTTTGGAAAGAGTTTTGTGTCACAGGCACATCCAGCTCAATCCACAAAGCCACTTAAGCATCTAGGGCTCCACAGACTTCCAGGGGACTCCAAGTGGCCAGGCAGGAGTTTGGAGCTCGAATAATTTCACAAGCCTCAGGCTTTACTTAATAAAAGTATCAATTGATTTCAAATGGACTAAAATTAACCACAGAAAGTGTAAGAATACAGAATATGTACTATTATCACAGAAGTCTGTAACTAATAAACTTACAGATTTTTCAAAAAGCACTCAATAACAAACTAGTCCTAAATGCTTTCTAAATGGTTAAAACATTATTACATACTAAGCCTCTACAACATGAATGGTTTCTTAATGAGTTTATAAATGTCAGGGAGATAGCTAAACTTTTATAGATGCCAAGTTTATGCTTGTCTACAGCATATGAATCTTACTTTTTCAAAAGAAAAATATGTGATTTCCTAAACTTCTTCTTTTTGCCCTTATTTGATATTCTGAATTCTAGAAAGCAATTCAAACCAGCCTGATCTTAATTAAAAAAAAGAAAAAGTAGTACTATCATATATAAGTACTGGTAATAAGTATTTTAGCTGGTCATACTTATTTATTGCTACTTGCTAGAACAGTTTGATTCAATTATGTGTATGCATGCTGGAAAATTAAGGTCAACAAAAGGGTCACCATTTGCAATTAATTATGATGTGCTAGCATTCACATATGGTACCAATATTTAGTTAACTAAAAAAGTCAGCTTAAATAGTTTCTTGCAATAAATCATGTCCTAGAAAATATGGAGCAAACATTAAGACAAAAAACATCTGCTCCTTTTAAAATGAATGGATGAAATCACTTGAACAGAATTTTTTTTAAATCCTAAATTCATTTATAGGTTTGACCAGATCAATAAATACTTTGCTTTGAATAGACCCAATTGTAACGCAGGAAAATATTTAACTGTAAGAGAACTGAGCTTTCAGGGATACACTGGTAATCCAAAATGAAAGCAAACTCCAACTTGCCTGTCATTTTAGGCTATCAGAAAAATTCCAGCCTTACAAACTCTGATTGTGAGGGTCTTGCAAATCCATACACATCACTATCAGTGATTAGGAAAAACTGCAGGTTTACAAACTATGAGGGAACACCTTGGCCTTTTTAAAAATCCTTCCATAGAGGCAAGTAAAATCAACAAGTGCTACAAGAATAGCCTCTCCTCTGCTTTGTGAATTAAGACTATAAATTCAGGATCCTTTTCTGAAGGTACAAAACCTGAAGCCAAGGAAATTTGCAAAACTGGGTGTAAGGACAGAGTGGAATGGATCCACAATATATTCTTTTCCCCTTGCATCTCAAACCCCAACCAAATATTTAGCATATAACAAAACCCTTTTAATATAAAGTCTCTCAGACCTTATGAGACAAATAATCTGAATTTGAGTATTTGGAACGAACTCTGACAGCAAAGATCACGCTACCTAAAATAACATTTCTCCCAAGGCACAAATATACTCATGAAGAATTACTGCAGGGTGCTGACAAGGTGATTTGTTAGTCCCATGATAAAGAGTGTGTAGCTTTGAACTTTTCCTACACCTTCAGGGTAACTACTCCTGCCACTGTTATGGCACTTGGAGGGATTTCTCCCACTCCCACCTGAGCCTGATACGCAAAAAACATTAAGGCCAGCTGTATTAAGAGCAGAGCGAGTGCAAGAAATTAAATCCTGGCTTTGCAAAGCACGGGGATATGTGATGCTGCCAACATGGACATGCATGGGAGCTTTCCTCTTCTATTATAACCTAAAGACCATAACATCTTACATTCCGGTTGTGTAATAAATGCTGGCTTGTTTTGAAAAGGCCATCCTGTGTCACTAGGAGACATCTGTTGCTTGTACTATTCCCAAAAGGGGTTTAAATTAATTTAGACCTGCTGGAGGGGCCACAGAGAGAAAGAGAGATGCTGAAACCATGCACACCCATTGCAAAAGGCATGACTTTATCACAGAGGGATGGAGGGCTGGAGCCCAGGAAATGCCGTGTTGTGCCAGCCAGGATGCCTGAAGTTGGAGGTACCGTGTGCTCAGCAGAGCACTGGCACTCGGGCTGCCTGGATGTATAGACATTTGCTGTTACCTCTAGGTGGCCCAATTTATCCAGAGTACCTGGTAGGCAAGACTAATGTTCTCTGCCACAAGTCCTCCTGGATTGCTGCTTTGCAGGAAAAGTTGTCTGTGTGTCTCTTCCTATTTGATATCCCCTCGGGCAATTTTAAGAGATTAAAAGTGGAAAGAAGCTGAAAGAATCAAAGCTGACATGTATGGATACAACTAGTGGTGAATTTTTCATTAGCTTCAACAATCATGGCATTTAATCCTACGTATAAGGAAAATATATAGAGAGGGTAAACTATGTTCAGTCCTACATATAAGGAAAACCTCATTACCAGAGAGGTTTCCTTCCTGAACTAATGCAGAGTTAATCTGTAGGCACACTCTTTAACATAACAGTTGTACCAGGAAAGCAACCATGAAATCCCAAAAGCTAAAGCAGAGCAAATTAAAATTTTCTGAAACAGCTGGCAGAACCTTTTGTTTCATTTCATTAAAAGCATGAATATAATTGGAGTGGATTTCTACAATTAAATTAATATTTCTGCTTATGCAGAGTTGGACAAAGTACGTTGTCACATGTATGGTTTTGTGACCATGGTCTATTGCTTGCTTAGTAAGCTTTAAATTAAGTAAATCAGAAGCT
Organism: Pachyramphus minor; assembly: GCA_013397135.1. NCBI lineage: Eukaryota > Metazoa > Chordata > Aves > Passeriformes > Tyrannidae > Pachyramphus > Pachyramphus minor. Next base: position 256,412 of record VYXB01003934.1, on the reverse strand, counting down.
AGATAAAAACATTTTACTGAACTCTGATATACCTGGTATTCAGAACAAAGCAGATGTTTTCAAAGAAAGTCAAGGAAAAGATATATAACAGTAATTCAACAGGTATAGCTTCTGTTTCTTAACGTTCTCCTAATCCAATCTCTCATTGGTGTTAAAATTACTCTTGTTTAGTTAGTACAGTTTCCTTTTTAATGGTCTTTAATTCCCTTCTCCTTGCTACCACAATATGAAGAAAACATATTTTCACACCACTTCCAATGAGTTTGTTCTTCAGAATCAAATTTTCATCTCCCAAACTTTCTGTTACAAACCATGATACACATTTAAATTATTACATGCAAAACTACTGAAGAACAACTTCTATTTTTCCTCATTTGTGTGATGTCCTACAGTGTTTTACAGTTTATAAAGTTACAAACAAAATGTTGAAGGTTTTGTGTTTCTTTTTTTTTAACTGTCTTAAAACGTCTCAAAATCTGTTATTAATTAATCTTTTACCATAACGTAAGTTCCAAATAGAGGAAAATTATACCTAATATTTTAACTAACAAATTAGCCTAAAATATTTCCCTTTCTTGCAGATGGTTTTCAAAAACTCAGTGACAATTTGTTTTAGAAAAACTATGGAGTATAATTACTCACATTGTAGTGTAGAAAGATACTTGATCTTGTTTGAAACATTAAAATGCAAATTGTACTGTACTCTCTGAACCTGCACTAGAATAGCTGTTTAGGGGAAAAGGTAATTCCTTCTGTCATTGGACTGGGTTTTACAAATACAATTCTAATGTAGCCTGGGTTGGGACATGTACTAAATTTAGAGGAAAGGACTTTACCAAATGTTTGAGTACTAAAGATCCTAAAAAAGAATTCTCACTTTATAGCAATAAAGCTGGAAAACCTCTGGAGGAATTATATATATATATCTATCTCCATCACCATGCTGGGTTTCAAGGACAGATCATCAGGAGTGACAAAGTAAAGGCAGCCCTCAGAAAACAGAAGTTTGCAGGATTCACATAGTATGCTTTATTGCCTGTTATCTCTAAATGACCATTCAGCAACATTGTCCCCACCCAACTGCTGCACAGCACAGTGGCAAAACGAGTAACTGAAATCAGCAGTGAACAACTGCACACAGCAAAAGATGACAACTCACAACACTGATGCTGATCTTAAAAAGTAAAAAATCTTTTTCTGTTCTGTTTTTTCATAAATAACTGGAAATTTACAATTTTTAAAATTCATTACAAGTGACTCTTTGGTAGCTACCATATTTAGAAGCAAGTCACAGCCTGAATACTTACTTCTTTTTTTCCTCTTCACTCAAATTCTTCCACTGTTCTTCAATCTTCAGCAGAATGTCTGCCATGCTGGTTTTTGGATTATCATTTATCAATTTTGGACGACATTCCTGAGTGAAAATTTCCAATGCAGACTTTGCTTTCTTTATTATTCTACTATTAATTAAGTCATAAGCTGTCACATGTCCGAATTTTTCACTTATCACATTTTTTTTCTTTACGCTTTGATTTGAGATTTGTGGATCATTGCTTTGCTCAGCGGTGTAATCTTTTTGCTTACTGATTGTTCCTCCAACTTCAGGAATCAAAATCTTAACAGGTTCCAGTTTGTCTCCTAGACTGTCTTTAAATGCACTTCCCATACTCCAACTATCAGCAGAGATTTCAGGCAAGTCTTTAGGGATTGAGGCTTCCTCATTTTTATCTATTTGGTCAGTATTTTGAAAACTCAAAAGATGCTCATCTTCAGCTTTTTTAGACTTGGGGTCCACAGGAACACTGTTCCTTTGAATATCAGTCATATTTTGTCCATTCTGTCCCCCCTCACGCAATAAATTTAAGGAACTGTCTGGAAAGGCATCACTCTTGGAAACCTCTCTCTTGTCCAGGCGACTGTGTACATTATCACCACAAGAAGTCTGATGATTTAAGCAGATCTCTGTGTTTTTTACTGCTTGACAGTTTTGCACATCACTGCTGAGTGAAAGGAATGAAGTATGAGCATGTAGCTCATCGTTTCCAGATGGTCCCATTTCATTACCAACCACATCTGTTTGTTCTGTTCGATGAACAAACATGTCTGCTGAGGTAACATCTGTTTTATTACTTTCACCAGGGACTGTAGCAGGTAGTGGCCCATACAGTGATTTCAACACATTTTCAACTGCAAGTAAGACAGATTCCTGGGGAAAAAAAAAGAAATAAAACAGAAAATACACATAAGTGCACCTGTAAATGTAACTGACAGATGCTGAGAATATGGAACTATTGAAAAAGTGATTTTATTCTGAGTATTTTTCAGACAAATCTGGATAGATTATTGCATTTCAGTTGTTCACACATGCTCAAAAAGACTCAACTGGACACCTCCAGGCCCAAATATTTTGTGATAGACAGTCTGCTTCACTAGTTCACTCTGATATCACAAAATCACTGAATTGCTTTCTTTACAACAGGGTACTGACTGATTAAACCACTATCAGGTAAAGCTATTCCTACTTAACACAGAGTTAGAAGCTCACAGTCAACACAGGTGCACCAGCAACATCCCGTTCCATGCAAGTGTGTTTGTGTAGGTGCTTCTATTGTACATGTTTCCAAGATAGCTTTGCACCAAATGATGGAAATTAAGAAGAAAAAAACCACCCAAACTCATACAAAATAGAAATAAATTAAAGGGAAAAAAAAGGGTGGAAAAAAAAGGAAAAAAGAAAACCCAACCCTTTTCCTAATGCCAAAGGAAAACTAGATCAAATAATAATGTTAATTTTATGATTAATGATTAATTAACGATAATGATGTGTTAATTTTCATACAAGTGGCACTTAACAGGCAGTACATTTACAAGATTAACACAGACAAATACAAAAGGTTTTTGTGAACAAGGTTAACATACTGGTGTGACTACCTAAATTGACTTTGAATAAGCACTTTATTACCAGTGTAATCTTCCTAATTTCTGTGGCACTTAATTGATGTCATCAATTATCTATACACATAATGGCAAAATAGTGGTTTGACGAGAAATCAACTCCCCTCCTGCCCACCTCCCCCTGCTTAATGTATGTGGTGTTTAAACAGTGATTACTTAATGCAGATATGAAGTATGAGACTTTTGTAGCGACATGTATCATGATTCTATTTAGCTTCCCTCATTATAAAGACATCTGAAAACAAAGTGCTACACACATATATCTGACAGCATAAAAATCTGAAATCAACTGGGAAATTCATTTTGAATAATCCTTCGCGTAGCCTATTCAGTACTTTTTGATCAAAACAGTCCTGTGACAAAGGCAAGCTATCAAGTAACTAAAAAAACCCAAAACAAAAAAACCCCGGAGGCCCTGTTTACTTTCCAACTTTTTTGTAGTCCCCAAAGCCCTTATTACGCTTACATAAGTAAAGAGTTGACAAGTAAAACACAGGGTAAAACCTTAGTTACCTTATAATGCAGCAAAACTTGAGTTTTATCAGGTGTTACATTCACATCCACAGCAGAGGCAGGTACAGTAATATTCAGAAAGAAAACAGGATATAAACGAGTACAGTCCTTGTGTGTCATCATACTGTAGTATTGTCGGATTACCTACAGATTGATTCAATACAGAGATGTCAGTAAAGGCAACAAAATAGACAAAAAAGGCACAGAAACAAAATCTGACATTCGAAAAGCATAACTGGTTTGTTTGTTTTTCTGAAGTTAAAGGAATGCTAAAAAGGTTGTCAAATACATGTATGCCAGAAAAATCACCAAAAGTGCAATTACTGGTGGTTTCCATGTCGTCACAGATAAATTAAAAAAAAAGGAAACAATTCCAAGATACTAATGGACATTCTGAATTAATGTATTGATTGCACCTGGAAGATACGGTGTGCCCAATGGATGCAACTGGGATGCAATGCAATGCAATTCTGGTATTTTTTTCCTCAACCACCACAACTACTACTAGATGTTTTTTAAAGAAAACTGACTTATACAGCATACAACCACACTTCTGTCTCTTTCAGTCCAAATAAAGTCTGTTTGAGAAAGTAGCACTTGGACTACAGACCCGCTCTTTTCCCAGAACAAGAGCAATTTGTTCCTTTTATTAACTCAGTTTTAAATTTACAGCTTTTCTCAAACTCTTCTTGTTCTTACCATTTTCTCTATAATCCTCATAAAGACTCCTTCAAAAGACTACAAAAATATTCAGTTGTTTCAGAATTTTGGTGTTCTTAACTACAAGGACCAGTTAAAAGATCCTTGCATTCCCCTCTAGTATCCTGGATCCCTCCACCCACAGACATACACACTGGAGAAAAGAACATTTTAACGTGACCAAAAAAACACTGAAGGTGTAAAAAAATTATTAAAATTAATTTTTACATTCCTAAATATTGTTTAAATTAACACTGAATTTATTGAAATATTTTCAGGTTATTTTAACCTTAACGTTCCCACAATCTGTCCTCAGCTGGCACTGAACTGTAGTAATAAGAGGTCCACCTGCACTTCTTCCCCATACATAGCATGGAGCTAAAAGCGATGTACAGCTTGTTTTCCATGTGGCTCATTGCAGTTTTACTTTGTATGGTTGTGTGCTAAATCCCACCTTGAATCCAAGCTTCTATGCTCTGGTTAAAAAAACCCTGTCTGTCACGGGATTCAAGCTGAGCTTTGAACTCTCAGAAGAAACAAGCACATCATATACCCTGTGGAGATGGATTAGCCTTCTTTGGCTCTTAACATACCAACACAGGTTCAGGGTTTACACCTACAAAGCCAACTGAAAATAACTTCATTGTCTCCACCTTAAAATCTACACGGACACTTTGGCATGACTGTGATTTTCTTTCCTGGCGATGGCAAGTATTAGGACAGCAAGGCTGCTCCAAGTGAAGTGCTGCAAGGTTCAGTAGTGATAGAAACCCAAGGGTATCAAATTCTGCCCACACAATGCTCAGCTGTAGCCAATGCTGCTGCACTATCACTTTCATTTCTACCCAGTGCATACACAAATTTAAAGGGAAAGTATGGGTGTTCACTTGATAAACCCACAACAGAAGTGGACAAAATAAAAACTTTACAGAAGAATTCTCTTAAAGGACACTACATAAAGTTGCCTTATGGAAAATTGCACAGGTAATTTCTGCAGGCTAATACAAAGAAAGAATCAACTGTTCTGGTCTCTTGCATAGAGCATCTGAAATAACCTTTCTTTTTAACAGCCAAAAACATAACCTCCAGCTCTGTGATGGGGACTGCAGCAAATGGAATAGAACTGATGCACCAGCAGCATCAGATTTGTGGAAGGGGTTTCTGTTGTAAATGCCAGTATCTTCACCTGTAGCTCTGTTTTATGTGGGAAAAAGGTTGTAGATTGCCTACGTGACCTTGTCCTCCAAGAAGTAACATTTCTGTTCCTTGAATTAAAAGCTATAGAAGATATTACCTTCAGTATTTCCTTCTGAAGAACTGGACGATTATTTATAAAAATGAAACTCCTTTCTGAACTTGACAGACTTGTCAAAGAACTGTCTGACTCAGCTTTTGGGAGAAATCCAGAAAGATTTATCTGCAATGATAAAACAAATGCATTGCAAAAGTCTTTTAGAGAAACCAAAAAGGCTCTTTGAGAGGTGAGATCTTAAAATGCAATTGTGCAGGAGTCCAAGCCATTCAAATGCATGCACTGCTTCTTGAAATAATATAAATATACAATATAAAAAAATAAACACCCTCAAAATAAAAAAAAAAAGAGATTGAGAAAGATGGGTTTGTATCTTTTTTCCTCGACCAGTTGACTGGGATATTTCCCATTTGGACAGCCAGCTGCAGTAGGATGCTTCCTGCAGCTGAGGGCTGTGGAGAGCCAGGCCAGCAGCTTTAGGTTTGCTGGCTGTGGGGTTGCCAACGTAACCCCTGTACAAGCTAAAGACACACACTGCTGCCCAACCTGGCCCAGGCAGCAGTGAACTACCCCTACAGGGAAAGCCCAAAACACACAATCCCCCCCTTTCTACACACAGGGCACCTTAAATAGCCTGTCACAGGGCATTTATTCAGGGCACCTAAATTTACCTACGCCACCTGTATCCAAATCATCTGACTCTTAAGAGTGCTGAGCACCCACGATTCACAGGCTGCAGCAGAACCTGTGAGCACACAGCACTGCCAGGGAACCTTGGAAACAACACATGATTTGTGTCCCTAACTTGAACTCTGAGTTTTAAGATTTTCCTGTCCAGATTCTTTAACAAGTTTTTTTAGGTCAAAATATGGCAAATGACTTGTGCTGCTTCCCCCTTGCTTCCCCCTCTCTCTCACCATGCAACTCGGAAACTGTTGGATCAAATTCAAATCAATCTGATAAAGAAGCAGAAATCCCGAAGATATCATATTTCCACAATTCCTGTGATAACTGACAGCTGTTTGGAGAGGACAGCCTCAAGGTAATGACCTTACTAAGGAAAAGGCAACTGCAACTTTTCAAAAGCCAGGACCCATCAGCATGCAAGAAGTGACATGCTGGCCAGCCCTCGCTCTGCCCCACACATCACCCCATTGCCACCTGCCCAAACTGATAATGAAGGACCACTGGGGCATCCCGAGCATGGAGATTTTGGAGATATGGGAAAGGCTGGAGAATGTTCTGGTAGCAGGGTAGATCACCGAACACAGAAACGAGACCTCATTAGCTCTGCTTTTGGCAGAACCCCTTGTATTTACTAAAATCCAAATTATCATGCTTTTGAAACGGAATTTAAAATCCCTGGGATTTGGCCTGTCCTTCCCATTCATCTACGTCACAGCAGCTCTCTGCTCATGTGCTCCCTTGTTCCCCGTTGACCTTGTCACAAGCATTCTGTGCTAAAGCTGGCATGTTCTGGTCAGCAACGTTGTGCAGAACCAAACACTGCTGGTCAAGTTGAAGAGGTCTCAAATATCTGTTGGGTGATTATCAGAAAACAACATGCAGCACTTGTAGATTTTATTCTGCAGCTTTAGCACATCCTCCCTGAATGTTACCCCTCCATGCTTCAAGCTCCTTTTCTAACTCACAAATATTTGTACAAGTCTTTCACTTTGAATAATATTTTTATATACAGAAAACATAAAAGCAAAACTGAAAATCTCTGAATAACTCATTTAAGAAGGTGCCAGATTTAGAAATGCCTGACTGCTGTTACTATTTAAAGCCATGCAGAGTATCAGTATGCTCATTAAAAATTATCCACAATTTATAAAACTTGTCTTATTAGAATTTTCAACTATGAAAGTATAGGAAGTATAAAGACAAAATTACAAAGACGGAAAAATATTACAGTCTTTGATTTCAAATTAGATCAACTGTTTTCAAAATTAATGTTTTAATAAAAAAAAACAACTTACATAGATATCAAAATATATCTGTGATGAGTGGACAGCCTTTCTTTAATAGTTATTTTTTACCCTGTGGTTCATGTATCTGCTAAACTTAACCTTTAGAGAAAAAGAAGATACTAGGAAAATTTCCTGTGTTAAAGTTTTCAGAATGGACAGATAAATCTACCCATTTACAAGACAGGAGACCTGAAAAGCATAAATGCTTTTTCGTACATGGAAAAAGTTGTGCCAATTCTTTATTTGCTTAGTTTTCTTTTTATTTTACAAGTAACTCTGGAGTTTGCATGCTTTGGAGTCAACTTGAAACGTGTTGTAGTTTCATTCAGTGCTCACAATGGAGATCTTTTGAAGACCAGTCTTTAAAATCCCCAGATCACTTGTTAGAGAAGTTTTAACTCTGCAGTAAAGTACAGCAAAATTAGTTTTGTCTTCAGAGCAGACTATGCAACAAAGGAATATGAAGCTACATAATGAACAAGCAGGAGTTAAAAGAACGAAAGAGCTGCCCTCTGGTCTGTATACTGGAGGAGGCATGGATCTAAATGGGAAGGAAAACTATGCCTTGTCCTTACACACCTGCCAATATCTGCACACAAGGGAGAAAGAAATGGTTACACAGGCAACTTAATTCTATAATTTTATAATGTTTGGTTGCTTAATCTAGAAACGTCCACGGTTTCTGAACGTCAATTTGTGCGTGAGCATTATGCATGGATCACTTATACACCTATAAATGATGCACGTGGTATTCTACACACTATTTAGAGACAGAGGGAGAGATGGAATGTTCTCCCACTTCTATTCAAGGAATATGGATGCCTCACGATATAGCAGGGAAGTAATGTGAGAACCTGAGTGCCTCCTTCAAGCTAGTCCCTTCTAAATACCCCCATGTCTTCCCTTTGGAGCCCCCTGCACTTGCCCTGTGGGCACATCCAAGCTACATTCAGGTAAGAACAGCTCTGGATCCAGTCAGACATAAACAACTACAACTGTCAACTACAAGAAGTGACTTTGCTTTCTTCTCCCTCATTTCACTGCATTTTAGCTAGAAACATTCTGACAAACTCAAGATTTAAGTCTGAATAATGCTATTGAACTGTAATACAAACACGTAGTCAGACTTTCATTAAAGTCTGAATAATGCTGTTAAACACCACGATGAATGCAGCATTGCTAAGTTGTGTTTAACAGCCCTTGTGACTATACAGTGATTCATCTCATCTATGTGACCAGCCAAGATTTATTACAACAACATACAGAAAAATGCAACTTGGAAGGTTCCATAGTAGCAATATTTCCCTTTATAAAAATGTCTTCAACAAAAATGGAAGGAGAGTAAAAAATTTTTGAAAACATTGGACAAAGGGGAGTATCATGGGGAATTCCCTCATTTTCAACAGGGGCAAAGGAAGCCAAGTGCACTGAATTTTCTGGAAACCAGCAAGTTATTTCCTTCAAATACATGTTGGGTGGAAATTTTGCATAACTCACCTTCTCAGAATGTGTTTCTTTTGCTGCTCAGGTGCCTCTCACTGAAATTGAGGGGATACTCTTTAGAGAGCAAGGCTAAGAGGCCACGAAGATGCAAATTATCTAAACGCTTAGATACTAATCAGAGCACAACCTGCCTGTGGGTCAGGAATCCCAGCTTGGACAGCTCTGAGCAATCAGCAATTCTGCATTTGTCATCACAACTGTTTTTACTGCCATTTGATCAGTGCCACATGAGTCCTGATGAGATGATTCTTGGAGTGGATTTTCAATCACCAAACCAATTAATTTTATGGAGAGGACAGTAATAGAAGCAAGTGCATTAATCAGATGTCAATCTGGGGATACATCCTCTTTTTCAGTCTCCTTCTATTTGCACATTGACTTAGCTCTCTTGATCGGCAGGCTTTAAGTGAATTTGGGAGAAGGAAGTTTAAACTCACCTCAGGATATTCACAGCAGTGCTGAAAAGGTACCATACTGCCCATAACGGCTGTTCCCAGAACTGACATACAGGCCATTTTGTGATCTGACACCCTGGTCTTCTGCCAAATAACTGCCTGAAACAAATGGCACAGAGTCAAATTTTTGACATTATATTTGTTGAACTCAAGTCATGTCTATGAACATGCATATGCAACTGCACACACACTGTATATGTAACATTCTGTACTTTGACCCTCTGAAAATCACAACTTTCAGCATTAACTGACTCGATATGGTACTTTTTGGCACGTCTTCTCATATTGTATTATGAAGACTCAAAGCAATTGCAAAACTAAGCAAAGCTAGTATTTATGGATGTTACGTGGCTAACCTGGACTTCTGTACCTGAAGCAATTGTTAAACACAAATAATTACAAACGCTACTTCTCCTCTTCGACACACAGCAGTAGGCTTTGTGTTTTTACAAACAGATACACTGAGGGTTCGTGATGTGTCTATCATGGTGCTCAACATCTGAAGTTGGGCACTGAGAAGGGCTGTTTTGGTAGAGATCAGGCTATTAGCTGATAGTGCTACCACTCATAGTGCTCACCTGGATACTCTAGGTCTATAACAAGTCTGCTATTTAGAAAGGAAAGCAGTTATTGGTCTAAAGAAAACTTCGTAAAGGTTAGAAGGATGAAGCAACAACTGCTCTATTTGCTACATATCTTGGAATACTATTGCAAAGACTTGGTAAGTACAAGACAAACTGAACTTGAACTTGCAACAGAAGTTACCTGTCAAGTCCACTTATGGATACAAATAGTATTAGCTGCCTTGGAAGGTGAAATTTTGTCTCTCGTTAATGACAAGTCCTATACCAAATGGTCATAAATTTAGCTGAATCTGCTGATTCAACAATAATAAAAAAAATTCCTTAGTTGGTTTTCTGCTTCTATGCAACAGACTGTTACATTCAGGTCCACTTTACTTTTGCCACTGTTAGATGCCTGAGTGCATTTCAGCATGCAACCTTCACACACACAAAAAAAATTTCAGCAAGTTGCATTTTAAATCAGATGTTACAGTGCTGCTAAAATTTATGTTTTCAGTAGGTGTCCAATGAATTCAAAATGAGTTCACAGTATTCTGATATAGGATGTTAACCAAAAGTGTGGTGGGAGAAAAAAATACACAAGCACCCATCTCAAGAAATGCAATACATAGCCTTAAAATTCCACCTGTCCCGTGGGATATTTGCTGGCCTTCAGGGGTGAATTCCACAGAAGAACACAGTGCTCCTGTAAAGTGATACTCCCCTCCTACAGGACAGGTGGAATTGTAAGGCTTTGAGACTGCTGAGCCCAAACTATTCCCCAAATCTTTAATTTTCCATTTCCACGTACACTCTGCAGCATTTGTGAAGTGGGGCTCTGCAGTCCTCCCTGAATCTAATTCAGCTTCTAGACACCAGCCTGACAGCCCTTTGCACATGCTGGATCACAGCTCAGTTATCCTAGAGCAAGCCTGAACCCCTTAAAACATAAAGGACAATTTAGATCAGGGAGGGCAGTGAATAGACAAGGGGGAGAAGGAGAAAGGAGCAGGCAGAGCCACGGGCTGGGTATCCACAGCTCTAGCAGGGAGTCCCCACCGTGCTCCGGCAGCAGAGGGAGGGAAAGGACAGCCCGGGACTGCCCAAGGCATGCTGCCTCTCAGCCTTCCTCCTCTACACCTGCTCTAAGTCTCCTCAAAGATATTTTGGAGTGATGAAAGAATCTGTCCTCTTCTTTAGACCTCCTCTTATAAAACATATCCTGTACTGCTTCTATTTTAAAATTGATTACTTAAAATGGAAACACAAAGTGCCAAGCGATTTTATTCTTTACTGGATATATTTTAAATTAAATGCATGTGACCAAACCGAGAAAGACACTTGTTATATGACTAATATAAACATCATGCTGTTTATTTTAGGTTATGCTAATGTGAGGCTGCAGGTACAGATATAAATCTTAGCTGCTGATTAATGCAAGGTTATTACACTGCTTGACCCGTTAAATGGCTGATACTCAGAACTGTGAAAAGATCACTTGAGTAAGGTGGAAAATGAGAACTTATTAAATGTAAACTTGCTAAAAGTAGATACTGTAATAAGTTCAGACTAGCTTTTCAACTAGTCATATATTTATCAGATATTAATACTCAGTCCTACAGACATAATTTTAGAAAACAGTTACCACTGTAGATTAAAGCTTACATACTAAAGAGGCCAGGCAATTTGCAATTTCTATATTTCTAATTTGTATATTATATGAACACAGAATATAGTGTGTATTCATTTTTAGCCCTGACTGCACATTATGGAGCAACAACACAGGAAGACCTAGTAATTTAAAGAAAATTATTTTTCTAGACTTTCCAGATGTACCAACAGGCATTAAAAAAAATCACAGAGAAACAACGCCTGTTCCACTTATTTTAGAAGCGCCTGTTTCCGTGAGGTTCCTGCAATACCCTATTTTTTTAACCTTACTTATACCCTTTAGTTTAGCTAAAAATACACCCCCCACACACCCCCCAAATTTTTTTTCTAGGTCATATAAAGCGGGTGTTGAGGATGAGCCAAGGAAGAATCTGACTCCAGTCAGTATGATGACGCTGCAGAAACAGCCTACTCAAAGATATATTATTACATATGGCCCATCTTGGGTTTTGTAGAGCTAGCCAAATATATCCCACCTCTCTCCTTGTTTCATTGAAGGCGATTGCACGATCTAGATATTACAAAATGTCATAAGGTGTATAAAATCTACTCCACATGTACAGAAGATAAGCAAGTCTGTGTGCACCTATTTCTCTCCACCCCAGGCAGCCCTAGGACATTTGCATACTTCATGGAGGATGACAACGTACATTTCAACCTACATGATTCTGTGGCCCCATGAACACATGGAGTAGGCATCCATTGTTTCAGGATGCATATAAAGAGCCCAGAAGGATTCCTTGAAAAACGTGTCATGACTGGAGAAAGATTCACCCTCTTCCCACTGGGGTCCCTGGTATTAGGGCACTAAGGAGAATTAAGAGCTGCTCAGTATTTTTCTCCTCAAAGACACCAAAGAATGAGAGAGAAAAAAAGGCAGCCACTCCACATCCCTAACTATCCTTCCTAATTAAACTTCTACCAGCAGCTACAATGATTTGCAATCACAGACAAAAGGAAAATCTTAATCAAAGCTGGGGATTGGTTGCTGTTTCCAACTGCGCCTACTTCAGCACAACTATGACACTACAAGTTAAACCAACTCATCCCATTATGACTAATTAATGGCAGTAACTTAACAAAGTAGACTTTTACTACCCAGAAGTCAGGTATTTTCTTAATTTGTTTTGTGACATTCATATCCTGTAAGGAAGTTTGAGGGTGTAAAAGTCTAGGTGAGCAAGAAGTTGTACAGGAACTGTAGGCTGGTAATGTAACTTGGGTTAGCTCTGTAAAAGACAACTGTATTTCACAGTCTCTCTAATTTTGTTTTACGTGCTTCCAAAATCCTGTCACCCTGGCATCTCACTGCAGATAGTTAACTCTTTGGGCCAGTACACTCTTCAGCCTTCTTGACTTAAAACCTAGTCAGGCTTCAAATGAAAGCATCGCTGCCTGCTTGTTGAGAGCAAACAAGCCAGGCAGCAATATCTCAAGCTTGAATACAGCCCAAGGGAAACCAAAAGACATCACACAGCAGTCCATGTACAATGCCTAGAATCATTTCAGCTTAATGATGCACAGACACTTAGCTCCCAGAGCTGGCACATTCTCTGCTGTGAAAGAAAACCTATCAGCTAAGATCAAGAATAGATCAAGTCTTAACCACATTCTTTAGAATCCCAGCCTTGAAAGTGTTACTGTTTTTCAGCTCCATGCCATAACCGGTGTCCTGTTTCAAAACCAGTGATAAGTTACCTTACTGGAAGAGAGCCCTTACGAAAAACCACTCTTGAAAACAGAAATCACAACCATTTTTCAATTTAGAAAAGTCATGCAATTTACAGAACAATCATGCAACTAATCTGAATTATCTTCCCCATATATTTTATACTTGCCCCTAAGGAAGCAGTTGTCCCCTCCATTTTGTAAATGATGGTGGGACAACTATCAGTGAAGATATGCAGTAGAGAAACTCAAGACACCACTTTTCCACTCCTCAGATGCAGCTGACATACCTGTCTATCCCATGGGCATCAGATACTACAGCTATCAAGGGGATTTGTTGAAAGACAGTCATGTTCCACAGCACTGCTCATCCTACAGATTCCAGTGTATTCCCTACTCAGATTTCCTTTTCATGATACAAGAGCACCTTCTCAACAAAGAGGTTTTCCTGAGCATGACACAGTAGAGAAATGCTTGCATTTGAGAGCTGGGAGGTAAGTTAGGGGAGGAGCTAACAGATACTACAAGGAGCCAAGGATCTTCATCTGGTAACACCTGTCTTGAAAACCTTTCAAGAATTAGAGACCATCGAGAGTTACAAGTTTTTTGACTGCTTTAGCCACACAGGTTCAGCTGTGGGTGTTCAGACAACCTGATCTCTCATGACCTGGTGACCCACCTAGTGGATGAGGGAAAGGCTGTGGATGTTGTGTACCCAGATTTCCATGAAGCCCTGGACACTGTCTCCCACAGCATTCTCCTGGACAAACTGGCAGTCCATGGCTAGGACAGGTGCACTCTTTGCGGGGTATAAAACTGTCTGAATGGCTGAACCCAGAGAGTGGGGGTGAACAGTTACATCCAGCTGGCAACCGATTACCAGTGGTGTTCCCCAGGGATCAGTATTGGGGCTGGTCCTGTTCAATATCTCTATCAATATCTGAATGAGGAGAACAAGTGCACCCTCAGTCAGTTTAAAGGTGACACCAAGTCGGATGGGAGTGCTGATTCGCAGAGGATTCTGGACAGGCTGGCTGGATGGGCCAAGGCCAATTGTGTGAGGTTCAACACAGGCAAAGTGCCAGGTCCTGCACTCGGGACACAACTCCCTGCAGCGCTACAGGCTGGGGGAAAAGAGGCTGTTAAGGTGCTCTGTGGAAAAGTGCCTGAAGTTGCTGGTTGACAGCAGCTGAACATGTGCCAGCAGCGTGCCCAGGTGGCCAAACAGGCCAATGGCATCTTGGCTTCCAGCAGGAATAATGTGGCCAGCAGGTCCAGGGAAGTAATTGTCCCTCTTGTAGTCGGCACTGCTGAGGCATCTCAAATGCTGTGTCCAGTTCTGGGTAAGAAAGACATCGAGGTGCTGAAACATGTCCAGAGAAGGACAAAGATGGTGGAGAGTCTGGAGCACAAGTGTGATGAGGAGCAGCTGAGGGAGCTGGAGGTGTTTATTCTCAAGAAAAGGAGGCTCAGGGGTGACCTTCTCACTCTCTACAACTTATCACTCTCAGTGGGGGTCGGCCTCTCCTCTCAGGCAACCAGAGACAGGACAAGGGGAAATGTCCTCAAGTTGCACCAGGGGAGGTTCAGGTTGGATATTAGGAAAAATTTCTTCACTGAAAGGGTGTTTGAGCATTGGAACAAGCTCCCCTGGGAAGTGGTGGAATCACCATCACTGGAAGTGTTCAAAAACTGAATAGACATGGCACCTCACAATATGGTTTAGTGGGCATGGTGGTTTTCGGTCAAAGGTTGGACTTGACAATCTTGGAGGTCTTTTCCAACCTTAACGATTCTATTAAAAGGTTCTTCATCCAGAGGGTGCTTGGGCACTGGTACAGGGAAGTGGTCACAACACCAAGCCTGACAGAGTTCAAGAAGCATTTGGACAATGCTCTCAGGCACATGGAAGGATTCTTGGTGCTCTCCTGTGCAGGACCAGGAGTTGAACACGATGATCCTTGTGGGTCCTATCTGACTCAGGATATTCTAAAATTCTATTAAAACCCATCTCCATAGCAGGAGGGGAAAAAAAATAAAACCTCCTAACAATTAAACTGCTGCCAAAAAACAGTTTCCAATCCAAATATGTCATTCAGAGGATGTACAACATCACAGTGAATTCTATTTAAATAATGGGAGGTTTAAAAGCCTTTTGTAAAATAGCAGTTAACAAAAATAACATACCTAACTGTGACTAAGGAAGAGGGAAAATTCCCATGCAGCTCTGGAAACATCCTTTTTCCGCTAACCTTTTTTTAAGCATACAAAGTGAGTGCAAAAGCTTTGCAAGAGCTAAAGGCACATCTCAGATTCTGCAACACACACTGCATATGTGAAACAGTAATTGTTTTGAGATTTCAGACATATACTGGGCTGTCATTTGAAAAAAGTGATGGATGAGAAACTGGAAACCTCAAGGAATTAGTAATAGGATATAAAGCATTTCACCTCTAGGTCACCAGTTCAAATTCAACCAGGTTGGTAGTGACCAAAAGTAGTTACCATCTGGCAGCTGTTCTCTGGCTGATGTAAATTGAGTTGAGGGTCTCAGCGCATTTCCTAGTGGACAGGTGTCCTCGGCACAAAAAACCACCATAATTAACTCTCTGTTTGGCTTTCTCAGCAAAGCCACTAAACAACAAATAGAAGTAAAGACTGAGCTGTATTCCAGGTCAGCATGAAAACTTCTTGGCTGCAGAGCACTGCAGATTCTTAATCATAATTCCTCTTTATATTTTAACACATGCAGATTAGGGAGGGACTTAATTTATCATCATTAAACGGAGTGGCTTTTCCAACTCAACCCAGAGCTCATGTGCCGCTATTTCTGTGCAATACAGATTTATTTTCAACATGCAGCCAAAGCAGAGTTTGGAACCGCAATGAATAAGTGTAAAGTATACCAACATTATTAAAAATGCTAAATTTACCCTAATGCACTCACTCTGTCTCAAAAATCCACACTTACCACAGAGGACAGAGACACAGAAAAAAACCCTGGGTTTGGATTATTTGATACAAACTACTGGCCAAGTTATGCAACTTTGTAAATAAGAGGAGACTTACTGTAAATTAAAACATGAGGATGGCATCTGTTAAGTCAACATCACCAACAAAGGGTTTGCGTGAAGAATACCATTCCCAGTTATTTATAAGAATTTTTAAATGGACCTTGCATCACAAAGTTATGACTCCTGACTCTTTCAAGAAACAAACAATACACAGTTCCAGGCAGAACTGCGTGTGACCAAGGCTTCAAAGTGTTATGCACAAAAAACACTGGGAAAAAAATATTCCCTTATGCAGAGTTTTCCTCAACAGAAACTGGAAAATTTACTGAGCCTACTTATGGTCAATCTGTACTTTGCCCAAGACATGGGACCAGCTGGGTATGGTATGACCTCCTGATGGGCACCATCTAAACCACCTGCTGCCATAATTTTTTCGGAATAGCCCTGCAATTACTAAAAGCTGTGTTTTACCACCTTGAGTAAAACACAGCCAGAGCTCATAGGTGGCTGGAACCTCGCATTTCGGGCTGAAGGGTTTGATGCAGTTTAAGCAGTAGCTGACTTTGAAATGTTCTTACCACGCCTTCAGATAACATTAACTTTAAATAAACTTGCTGAATACTCATGTAAATTATTTCCATTTGGCTGTCTCATTATTCAATATGCTTTCAAGGAACATGGTGATGAAAGAAGAAAAATACCTCTTTCTAACATAACCATACTGGCAAGAGGATCAACATTATCAGTATTCAAAGAATGTCTTGGCAGGATAAACCTTCATAAAAAGAAGGAGCACTAGCTAATCCAAGTTGTCAAAATAGCAATAGTACTTCAAGGGTTGATCTGCAAAGTGATTCACTATTTATTGCTAATGCAAACAAAACATTCTGAGCAGAAAGAGCAACCGATTACTTCATATCTCGGAAACCCACTGATGGAAAGTACGCAATAAATGAACCCTAGGAGGACTGATACAAGAATATCTATTTTCTTACTTATTAAAAAAACAACACGAAGGCTGGAAGAGCATTGTCTGATTTCTCTTCTGTGAAGAATCACACTTAATATATTCCAAACTAAACACAGATATGAAATGTAACAGAACAGGGACACATTCCACTAGACCAGGTTGCTCAAAGCTCCATCCAATCTTCCATGCTCCTTTAACTTCATATAAAATACAGGGCTTTAAAAACTGGGAGGATTTGGGTTTGGTTTTGTCTTGGGGGGTTTTTGTTGTTTTTTTGTTTGTTCGTTTGGGGGGGGTGGTTTTGGTTTTTGGTGTGGTTTTTTTTTTTTTTTTAAGTATTGGTTTTGTAATTTATTGAGATTTCTTTGAAATGTACGTTCATTTACACCTTTTCACTGACTACCCTTTCTAGTCTTTCAACCCATCTTTTCTTGTCTCCTTCTGTCATAGCTCATCTGTATCTTCTCGCTCTTTTAAGCCTCAGGATCTGATCATACTCCTGATGTGTATCTTCTTCCATTGCAACAGAAAGCACTGGCTCAGCCTCAAGAATTTGGGATTCTAAGGACTCTGAATAATTGCATATACAATTTGTCTTTTAAATAAATATGTAATCTATGAGATATTCAATAAACTAAGCCATTCTAAGAAGTTGATTATTTCTCCTGGTAGATTTCAAACAAAAATATAATAGACACCACCAAAAAACAAGTCACCCAACAACCCTATTCAGGAGAGTATTATTGTAGCACAGATATGCTGCAGAATCAGTATAGAAAAAACACCTTCTGATTGGAATTAATAACTGTAATGATAATAATAGCATCTAAAGGAAAAGGTAAGGAATATTCATGTTCTGTGATAAACTAAAACAAATACACATTGACCTACTGCAAGTTGCTATACATTGGAAATTCAGAATTTCAAGTTTCTTAAAAGGTATGATACAACAGGTAACTTTTTATTTTACAAGGAATGACAACATCAGTAGAAAGGAATTTGCATCCAAATTTTTTTTATGTTCAGTTCAGTTTTTAATTTTCAGACTATTTTAAAGCATCTCCACAGACTACACTTTCTGTCTGACAGAAAAGCCTTTCATTTTCCCATCTCAACAACAGCTACTGAGCGACCTCTTGTGATGAAACATTTGAGCACTTTCGTACTTGCCTTCCCTTTTTTTCCTAAATAAATTAAACGAACAAAAGGGCAGCAGTGCAAAATGAAGAGCCAAAAAAATCTGCCCCATCTCTGCCACTGCAATGAATGATACTGCCTGAACTGGGTATTGAAGAACACGCTTCTGAAGCCAATAGGACACGCAGTCAAAACCAACATGCAATGGCAACTGTCACGCCACTCCTCACACCATTTTTGCAGTAAGTAGTGTGAAAAAGACACGATCACCTTCTTGCACATCATTGTCATTGCATTAAAACAAGCAGAGAAAAGAAAACCCCAAGACATGCAAAACTCTATTCAAAGGTGATGAAACCAAACTACTATAAAAAAATCATTTCCAACTCGCAAGAGAGGGCAAAACCAAACCACCAATAAAGACAAAATTAGTTTTATTAACCAACATTTAAGACCAATATTGTGAACCACGGCTAGATGTGTCAAGGAGCTCAGCACAATATCAGAAGCAGATACCCCTGGAGATCTCTGGTTTCAAACTCTCAGTGCTCCCTATGAAATAAGACTGCAAGTAGCTACACTTCCTCACCTTTGAAATACTAATTCTGTAGCCAGCCAACAGGCTGGCTTTTGTTTATCACAGTAACTACACAGCAATATGTAGAAATACACACATAAATATAATCAGAGCATGTTAAACAACTCCAGAAAAGGAAGGGCAATCTGGTTTCATTTCAGAAAAGCACACAGTGCCATTTATTATTCCCACTGAAAAGGAAGTGAAGTGAGAATGTTTGGTTGATAACTGATCAAAACTGCTCAATGAACAGGCCGCATTTCAACAAATAACACTATTTTAGAACAGAAATAGAATTGCTGAGGGATTTGGCCACGAGATGTCACTCTCTGCTTTGTGGCAACTTCAAGATTGATTAGCACAACTTTCTTCTCTGAAATGTCAAAAGCCAGAGTACAGCCAAAGGAATTCACTATGTTAAATTTGGATCAGGTAAAGGCAACTGCTCAACACGTCATTTCTGTGGCTGTGTGTCTAATTTCTGTAGCTGTGCTGCAGAATTACCATTCAGTATGCTGTGAAGTCAAAATAACTTCTAAGTAGCCTCTGAATTCATTCACATATAAACAAAGAACAACTAGCTCAACTAAAGCTCTTCATTATAACTGTTCTTACATGTAGGTACCAAACAGTTTTGAATTTTTTAGGTTTTTTTAAATAAAATCATTGTTATGTACTGAGCTCTTATGACAAGCTACCTGTATGAGCTATAGTGTCTATCCAGGTAAACAGCCTAAACAAATAAGTTTTCTAAGTGTTTTCAGTTGGCTTTGGCTAACATTTGATCAGGCCCCATGGTCTAGGAGGGTCTTGCTTATCTGTTTGCAAAACATCACCAACATCTTTACTAACATGTAAAATAAGTTTTATACTTCATATATCTAACCAGGCATCTGTTGGAAGAGACCAAAAATATCTGAGCCTGAGTTTTAGAAGTTTAAGATCAAGATCTGTAGCCATTATAAATACACAACTATGAACATAAAAAATAAGTGGAAGTCCAAAATGAAGCTATTATGCAAGAAAATTCCAGGAATTAAAGATTTTATGTAAATATAAGATGAACTGCATAAAGTCATCAGAAACTCCTCCTTAAGACACCTGATGGAGGGAAAACTCATTATTACCTTATTATGTATTAATGTTACCCTCAGGTCTGGTTTTATGATACCATATGCTGTCAGTAGATCTTGGACTCTTTTTAGTTCTTCCTTACATTTTCTACTTGTTGAGTAAAACTGTTTTCTTACAGGAAGATTCTTGAACAAATTTAGGACTGTTACTGTGGTACCTGTAAGCAGGTGATAAAAAAATATGTAGAAATTACACTAAAAGCACATCACAAGATATTAAGGAAACTTTATTTTTACTTAAAGATACCTGTTTGTATGCTGCTGCATACAAAACAAACTCAAGTAATGCTAAATTAGATTATTAGCAAGAGAAGAAAGATACCAAATTAGCAGTCATCCCCCTCAGATATCTATAGACCTCAAGAGCTGTGATTCCCCTCCTTTATTTAGAATTAAGACTGCAGCATTAAGCTTTCTTTCACACACACTGACAATTGCGAGACTCAGTGCTAAATAAAGCTGAAGACTCTTTCAGTGCATATTAAGTCAGCTTTCATTAGTAAAATTATTTCAGACTAGAATCTCATCACACATATCTGGAGGCAAAGGAACACTGTGCTTCACTAAGGGCCTTCAAAAGCATTTGCTTTAGGATATTTTCGTGAAGAGCCTCTGTTCAAGGTACAGTACACAGAGGGAGGAGGAATATTCACTTACCAACACAATCACACGAATTCCAAACCCACAAGGATATTGCAAAGGGTTAAATATATGTCACAGAATGCACTCAACCATTCAACAATTTTGACAAAAGAGAAGGCAATGCAAAATGTAGCATTTTCCATGGCTGGAAAACACTACAGTCTAAATCTTAAAAAGAATCCCTGGTTAAAATTAGCTACATGCCCTTACTGCAGGTTATAAAGAACTATGACTTTGCCTGGTCCTACAGCCAGGCTGCTTCCAGCAATTCCTTTGTCCAGCAGCAGAGCAAGTCTTCCTCCTGTAAGCAAGGATTTTGCTACATACAGAAACATAGTTCTGTAGTTTGGTCCTGAACAAACCTTTCATATAGACCTGGAGCACCGAATTTTTATAGCTTTTATTTCCACTGTCAGCTTGAAGTGAGTCAAAAAAGGAGAAACTAGTTTATAATTACTATCTAGAACAACTTCCAAGCCATATTATTTCTTCCAATATGACAACACATTCCCAGCTGACAGACATAAGGCAAGAAGTGTTTACAGCTGCAAAGATTTCATACTCAGCCTTCAAGTACAGAACAGGTATTTCAACATCAGATAGAGCCTCAGAGAAACACAAAATACTCCTGTTACAGTGCAACACCAGAACAGTGATATCCTACCTTGTCCTAGATGGGAAGGCTTTTTAGAAGTTACGTGCCCGTTGCTATTCAAAGCATACTGAGTGCTGATATCATCATCAGCTGTCTTGGTTGTGACCAAAACCTGAAGAGAGTGATTTTTAAAAAACGTAGTTAATTAGGGAGAGACAAAGTTCAGAATTAGCTTAGACAAGCTTTGCTACCACTCTCACCACTGCATTACTTTAGTCACCACAATTACATTTAATTAGTTTATAAAATTTTTCTTCTAGGGGTGTTTCTTACAGGCACAGAAACATTCTGCATTCTTTATTATTCATGTTTCCATCCATTTAACTAAAAGCATTTCTATCACACTAATACACAAAGCATAGCAATTCCTACTTCCTAGAACATATACTCCTCTGTCTTCTATTCTAACACAGGTTAAATAAACAACTAAATCAATTGACAATTTGGCATTTTTATCCCCTGTGAGAGAGAAGGCAGCCTATGACAACTTCTTAAATTTATGTGAGATTCAACAAACTTAACGACTACCCTCAAACAAACAGTGTATTATCTTTCCACACCCAAACATATCTGGCAATCACCCACTGCATGTTTTGTAAGCTATTAAGGTAATACACAGATGGCTTTAGCAACAGCAGTTGTAAACCAGAGTTCAGGCACCAACATATTGAACAGCAGAACCACTGCACTTTAACTGCCTGAAAGACAAAGTTTATCACATGTACAGTGCTTTGGGATATTTGGGTTATTTTAGTGTCTCATATGAATCATTTAGAGTTAAGTCATGTCTCTAGAGAGAAAAACAGCAATGGGTTAATTGGAAATGACAATATTACAGATCTACTTAAAGGTCAATAGTAAACACCTCCAAACTTCAGGGGGTAGATTGGGTAGGCAGAATGCAATGAATGCCAGGAGTATTTAATTAATATAATTACTGATACAAGGATTGAAGTAATACCTATTAAAGCACATCATACACTCAGGCCACCTCCCATCTGTTATGAAATGTACCACAGAGCTGATGAGAAGCTCAGAACAGATAGCATTCTGCTCTGACAACTCGTTGGAGGAAACCAATGATTGAGGTTTGTCATCATCTATCAAAGCACCAACACTTTTGAAAGTATCTTTGGAAATCTCTATCCAAACACACAACCCACTTCTGCTTAGTGCAATGTGAACATAGCCCAAGGCAGCAAGGAGTCAAGCTCTAACATCATCTCTCCTGACCTCAACAGTCGATGGTTCCAATCAGACACAGAGATCAATATCTTCTTGCAGGATCTAATCCTTGGCAGACTCAAAGAATCCAAAACTTGACCTTGGTGCAGTATGAACACAGAAAGGTAGAGCACAACAGAACTGGCAGATGCTGTTCCTTTAAGAGCCTGAACACTTTTCAGAGGGTTTTGAACAAACTTACTTACTTTTGGAAACCAAGTTAAATCATAAGTATCAGTACAGTGCCAATCCTCCTTAACACAAATATATGGATCAGACTGAGACAGACCAAGTAGCACATTCCTGTTTACTCATAGGGACAAAGTTTGTGCAATTGCGGTCACATATATGTCAAAGAGCAATAAGGAGCCCAGCAAGATCCCATGACTGCTGATCACCTAGATAAGAAGGCAGAAACGTTTACTGGAATGGTAGTTATGTGGGCCATCAGTTCCCTGAAATTATTTCTCCTGGCCACCACCTGCTGCTCTTCACTTTGATTTACCTAATTCAAGTAGCAAATTCAGCCATACTCTCTGACGTTATATTCCCCGATACAAGAGAGAAGAAAATACAACACATTCTGTCTGTGACCTGTTCTGATTGAGGAAAATAAACAGAGCACTGCTGTGACCAGTGTGACAAAAGGCCAGGACTGACACTGGCAAGAAATTCCTGTGATATGGCTTCTGGGTCTGGGGAGAAAGGAGCATACACATGCCAAATGGTTTGGTAAGTATATCCCTGGCAGGCTGCTGGAACATTTCAAGTCTTTGCACTGATATTTTAATCAAACACACACAGACAAAAGAAATCATAACTCAAAGACTAGACACATTCATAGCTACTGCTCACCTCTGATATGCTGCAAATTGATCCCAAAGCTTCCCCACGGAAACCGTACGTTGACAACCTTTCAAGGTCCTCAGAAGAGCTTATTTTTGAGGTGTAGTGTTTAATGGCCATAACTGAAACATCCTCAGCCCTGATTCCACTGCCATTGTCTCTTACTTCTATTTTGTTAAATCCGTAATTGTCCTGAAAAGAGAGCAAAACACAATGGAGCACTAAAGAAATCAAATTAATTAAGACACAAGTTTGAAGCAGCCAAGGTTACACCTTCCACCCATCCACATAGTGGATTTTGGTTTGTGGGAGGAACTGAGCAAACATTAAATGCCTCTGTTTAAGGGGAAAAAAAAAAGAAAAATACAACATGTAAGATAATAGTGATGGTTTCTCTAATTAAATAATGTAATTCATACCTTGTGGTTTGGAGACAGCATGTTAACATAAATACAGTAAAATTAAAACAGAAATTAAGTACAGATTTTTTTAAACTATGATGAAATTTGCAAAACCTAAGCTCAAAAAGAGACCTGTAGCTGGAAAGCTAAAGACTTTTTCACCTCTTTTCACTTCTCTTACCTATTTGCCATGAATTTTTTTGAAATCGCCCAAATGCAGCCCTGCACCCATTAAAGTCAGTGGGCCCTCACTTAGAATCATTTTCAATTTCAGTCTTGATTTATGCAATTTCATTACTTCAGTAGTTTTCCAGTTTCTATGTTATGTCTCAATATACAGAAGAAAAATTCTAATGGGGGGTAAGGCAGGACTGGCAACAGTTAAGCTTGTAAAGAGATACAATACTTTACAGAAAGAAGTAAAGGTTCCTAGGGCTCTTTTAAAACAGCTTTCAAGGAGGCAAAGCTCAATCTTTGTGATTTACCTTTACATATATGCAATACATATTTTACTGAATTCCTATTTAAATGTCATTTCAATAAGCACCAGCAAAACCAGGGTAAAACTCTGAAAACCCAGGTATTTACAACAGCTAAATGAAAGATGGAATTTGGGTTCTATAACATCTCCCAACAGGTGCAGCAAAAAAATGCTTCCTTCCAGCTACATTATAACGGGCACACATGAATCGCACCCAAAAGAATCACAAGCCAGGAGAAGAAAGTATTTAGAGCTGCAGGACCACCAGCAGGATCACTGAACTTCTGTTACAGAAGCACGACTGGCTCTTTGAAAAGATTATGATGCAACACACAGGAAAACGTGCTGTCATGTGGGATACACCTAGGCAGCCCTAAAACTGGTCTTGCTTAGGAAGAATACCTTCAATGGCGGCTTAATGGACAGAGCATGCAATGGCTGATCACTGAGAGCTCATTGATTAAACAGAACAAACTCTGCTGTCTCATCTGGGCCTATACTGAAAACAGTTATGAAAAAATACAATGTACTCCCAAGGTTACTTCCTGAAGTAAAAAAAGATGCAATTAAAAGCAAAAGGAGGATATCTAAAGATATTATCTGTATTCAACAATCTGCTTTAGGAAACATCAAAAGCCTCTGAGGCAGGCAGAGAATCATGCATATTTAATTAACTGATACACAATAGAAACGTGGATACATTTCACTTTCTCTATTAATGAACAGTCCAAAAGCTGTCTTCAGGTGAAAAAACAATGTCTTTGCTCATCTTTGAGTCAACCTCCTATGGGAAGCAAAACAGAACCTAAGCAGTACACCTCAACTGAACATAAAAACACATAAGGAGATACAGGCAGGAAGCCTTCAACCCCGCTGCTGGATGTGCTAGGGAAGGATTTGAGAATTTTACAATGAGCCACAATCTGCCACTCTAATTTTTACTTCCACACCACTTACCTGTTTAGGAAAAGTGAGATTTATCTTGAATCAAAACGTTACATGAATGATTCTCTATTTCTCTTCTAATGTTATTAATTTTTACTTGCACACATTTAACGTAAATATTATAGTGCTTAAACTCTGTATTCTGTAACACCTTCCTCCATGACCTAAATACTACTCAGGTTATGACCCTATAAGATGTTTAAGTTGCTCTGCCAGATTACTGACGTCAAACAGCATGATTCAATGTTGATACACAGCGCAAAGACGCTCAGTAACATCACCTATTGGAGTTTGGTCAATCAAGAAGGAAAAACAACAATAAAACACCAGCCAAAGCCTCCCACTACAGCTGACCACTGCCAGGGTTTCTACCTGAGAACCATTCCACCTGCAAGTTAACTCCTGCCTGTCTGTCTCAAAAAAAGTCATTCTTATATTCATTCAGGGAAATTGGGTAACAAGGCTGAAGGAATCCACTAGCCTTCCTAATCGATCTGAAAAAGGTTAAATCAATGAAAATGCTGCAGTTTCGCAAAAGCCATCAAGCTGTAAAATGGAATTTCAAAGTTCCCCTTCTATATTATAACTTTGAACTAATCCAGAGTTAATGTGGTCATTGACCTCTATTGCGCGGTCAGAATTATTTAAATTTCACATAAAAGAATACCAGGGAAAAAATCCATTGTTTCACAGTATTACTGTCTAGAGTTGTACAGAGTGTAGGTTTTTGCTTCTCCCCTAGTACCCACAGAGGAACAATTAGCAATCCTCTTTCACTCACTGACAACCTGTGTAAAGCCAGGTTTGTTTCTTTAGCACTACAGTGATTTGGACTGGGCTGGACTGACGAAGAATGTAACTATGCAGATGACTCATGCACTGAAAACGGTTGAAAATGTTCTTTTTAATTGATTTGGGACTTATCACTATGAAAACAGGTGGTTGCTGTGCCATGAAAGCCACGCTGATTAGAGAGAGGGCTTTCTCCTCCAGCTATCTGCATAGCACACCAGTACAAGAGACAAGCTTTGTTTCAATCATTCTGGAAGGCTCCAAAACGTTCTCTCTGGACTTCTTGCAGCTATTGAGAATATAATCAGCTCACAGGATCTGATTCCAACACCCTCACCCCCATAACTGTGCACACACTACTCACTTTGGGGCTACTCATGAGCAAGATGTTAAGCAGTCTAAATATTGCGAAGACAGAGGTCCTGACAGACCATAGTGAAGACAGTAACTTCAGCTCACTTAAGGCAGTAACAAAGGAGTCTGTTCCTTGGCATCTGCAGGAAACCATTCTCAGATGGAAAATCCTCAAGAGTCATTCAGAAAAGGTAGCAGAGACATGGACAAAGACACAAGCAGGAACTGAATTGCCGTCCTAATGGAAAGCATCTGTCTAACACTTAATTCAATAATATCTTACACAATTATCTGCACTGAAGGAAACTGGATGCAGTTCTGGATACATCCCTTTATACAGGACGTTACAACACATCTGTGTTACTAAGCAGGAGACACTGCTACTATACAGCTGTTGACAAAACACAGCAAAAACAGAGATATGACAGCAAGAAGAGCCAATCAGTTGGCCATTTTGCTCCATTGGGGAAAAAAAAAATCAAATTCTTTATTATAAGTAATATTTTCTTCTGTCAGAAACTATCCTTCAGTGACATGCCAACTTCTTTTAAAAGCTTATAAAAAGAAAGAAGGAGCCAGAGCTAACCATGCTAACTTAGGGACCATGCAGTAATTTATATTACAAAAAACTCCAGCATGGCCATCAACCTTTTCCACTGTTTCCACTTTCACCTTCCTTAAAATATTTTGTAATGAGCATTAAATATGTCAGTCTAGCAGTAAACTTAAGCCCAACATCTTTTAAAACTAGCTATTAGTCATAAAAGGACTTTTACGCATTTTACGTAGGAAAAGGAACATTAAGGACGTCGACAGGTTTTTCCCTAAGATACCTTCAGGAACAGAAATACGCCCTACTGTTTCAACAGGGCCTCAAAAACATTAATGGAATCTAATTTTGGACCATTTTTACTCGAGGTGAAAATACCTATGTATAAATACTATTAATACCTTGCCATTCCCCAAATCACAGTAACCTGAAAAATACATTTGCAGTGCAACAACTTGTTTTACATCCAAATCTTTGTAAGAGAAAGAAAGTGGATTTACCAGTTTAACATCAACACTTGTGGCACTGGCATCCAAGGAATTTTCTATCAGCTCCTTCACCACACTGACAACTGAAGTAATCACCTGAGAACTTGAAAGGAGACGAATGGTCTCTCCTGGCAGCTGCTTCATAGTGGAATAAGATTCAGAGAAGCTGCATAGAAAATAACAGAAAAAGAGTGTAAAAGGAATACTACAAATACACATTTCTAAGTAACCATTTCACAGCAACTTGTAAATGTTGACAAAGCACAACATTATGGCCGGAGAGTAAAATTTTCAATTTATAGTAGGTCCCAGCTTTCTCTGCAGTCAGTAGGTGTTGGGAAAGAAGTGGGGAGGCAACCCAGTGTTGCTGAGGGAAAAGTCATATCCAATGGCAATGTGATCTACCGGCAAAAATGAAAACCAAACCAAAAAACTTCTTAATTACAACCCTGCCCCTCTGATCTGATGTACCGTGTGTCCTCAGGCAGGTCAGTTTATTTCTGTGTCACTCTATCTCTCACATTATCAAACAGTAGAGATTTCTTTTTTTAATTATTGGAAACCCAAAGGGTTATAAAATTCTTGCTGTATTATAGAGACACTCTAACATGAAGAGATCGTGAGTGGATCTGTGAATTTTAGTATGTATTCCTGTTTAAGCAGCCAAATCAACACAATTAACTAAGCCTGCAGAAAAACATTTTGTTGATCCTTGTAGCCTGACACAAAGAACTCAGCCACAGTTTTTCAGGCAGATGAGAAAGAACAGGAAAAGATCATTGCTAGACAGCTCTTTGAACCTCAAGAATGGTCCAAACAGGCTTCTTCTCTGTTCCGGGTTATGTTATGTAATGTTATTTACACTGTTATCCTGGCAGTCCTGGCTTCCCCATCAATTCAGTCTAAGGTATATGCTGAAGGACACAGACTGCACGCTCAGCACCCATCCCAAGGATATGAGCACATGTGGAGGAATGGAACATACCCAGATTTCCCCCTGACAGAGTCAGGACGTGGTGAGGGATTGCAGCCAACACCCCTGAGCAGCACTACCCTGCAGGGTATAAGCAGCTGATACAACAATTACAGGACACTCCTCTGCCTCAACATCCTTCTAAAGACTGACACTCTTCAAATATGAAAGACAAAGCAAAAATGTGGTTACTTAGAGGAGAAAAAAACACAAACCAGTGTTATGAAGAGGAAGCACCATTAAAACCTTTCTAAGAACAGCTACAAAGAGATTTTCTCTTTATACTTTTATTTACATTGCAAAGGAAGTTTTGGTTTCAGATGTGATAAAAAGATCCAGCAAATTGGTTTTCCACAAACTGGAAAAGGAGCATGAGAAGACACGTGTTGTTGAAGATGGACCAATATGAATCATGTGCATGTGTTCAGCAAGGCAGGTTTTGAGGCAGGTTCCCTCACACATTCACACATTGTACAGGACTCCTGTGTTAAGCGCTTCATGATTTACTCATGGCAATTGCCAGATGGGAGCTGGATATCTCCATGAAAAGACACTGACTAAGACACTGGAGGGTGTTAAAACAGAAACGTTGCAGATACCAATGACAAATTTTCTATGAGATGTGCCTGATGCAGGCAGTTTGGGAGAGGAACGTGCTCCCGTGTGCCCTCCCTTTCCCAGGCCCAAACCGAGGGATGAAGCACTGGACACATCTCAGGAACAGCTGCTGGGAGGGACCACTGGGGCCTTCCCGCCCATGGAAATGCATCGAACTTCTTATGACTTTTAGCTAAAAGACACACATTTCAGCTCAAGCCACACTGCTCCCCTACTTTCCACCGACCAGACACGTTACGACTGTGCTCTGTGGCCAGGCTCCGTATTTTCTGTGTGTGGGCCCCACCACTGAGGCAGCCCTTGTATCCCTTTGCACCAAGTGCGACAACCCAGCGACAGCCGCGGTGCTGCACACCTTCAGAAGAACCGGGAACAAAACCTCCATAAACTCCGTGGCTCCCGCCCCACAGACGCCTGGAGCTGCACGCAGACACCCCCCTCCCCCCGCCCTCACACAGCCACCTTTCTCAGGGGTCCAGCAACTGAGGCAACTCTCCGGTTTATGGAGGGAGGGCGAGGGGAAGGGGTGAAGGCAACAAGGTGCAGATAAACCCTACAGTCTCTTGAGTTTACCCCAAACCACACAAGCCGTCCGCAGTTCCCGGTTCTCGCTGCGAGAGGCGGGGCCGCTCCCACCCGGCGCTCGCTGCTCCCGGGGCCTGGCGCGGTCTCGGCCCAGGCCCGGCTCAGCCTCTGCCCAGGCCCGGCTCAGCCTCCGGGGAGGCGGCGGCGCTTCCCCCGCCGTCCCGGGCGGCCCCGCGGCTGCGCCACCTGCGCGCCCG
>VYXB01003934.1:178646-226566 GCA_013397135.1 Pachyramphus minor | reverse complement strand
AGGCCACGGTGCACGGCGGGGCCGGGGCAGCGGCGGGGCCGGGGGGGGAGCGATGGCAGGGAAAACACCCGAGCTGCCCGTCGGGTCGGGCGGGAATCGTGAGGGGAAATGGGAAGGGATGGTGGGTCACGCCAGGATGTCTCTCTAGGTACGAGCTCGCTGCATCCCCAGGAGGGAGGAACGGCCTCGCGTCGCCCATCCCAGGTAACGTGTCCCCTGCACGGTTTGAATGCCCTGCGACAAGGATTGATTAATGTCGGCAGCGCCCCGGCTCGCTTTCGGGTTCATCCCCTCTATTTTTATTCTACCGCGGTTAATACTGCAAAATACTCGGGTATTTTGTGTTTATTTTATACTCTATACAGCACTAAGCCAGTATCAGAAACAAACTTCCTACCAAAAGCAAGCTGCTTTTGCTGTTTAAACGGTGCTTTTGTAGTCTGATTCAGATGAATGTTAAAAAGGATCTCCTTCCCAGTCCCATAAATGAATATACATAGTCCCACAGATCATGTGAGGATGAAGTAAGCAATGGTTTGTTTGTTTGTTTTTTAAAATTATCATCACAAATTTTACTACAACAGGATCAGAGTGTCACCAGCCCTATGTTCTGTCCCTTTTTTTACTAAATCAGCATATGAAATTGTTCTGTGTATCTCTGCATGTGTCTGTTGCTTAGAAACTTTTGAACCCATGCTCTAATTTCATCCACATTTGAAAGATGGAAATGTCTGTCTGAAAAATAACAGATGGGTGAGGGAGGAAGATCTGCACTATACTGCAAGGAAAATAGGCATGAATTAGTTTCTGGTTGTTCTTTCTAGCAGTAGGTGGCTGGGCAACTGGTATATGCAGAATTCTTTACTAACCATTGCGTGAACAAGAAACCGGAGAAAAATTGATATGGGAAGTAGAGAAGAACTCTGGATATTGTCATTGATGGAGACTTCAGAAGATAAAAGTTATAAGCTTGGTTTCTTACAGGTTTGCAACTTCAGCTTCTAACAGCACAGCTCACTAATTTTTATTTTTTTTAATAGTTCCTTCTGTAACAGGCTTGTAAGTTTTATTTGTTTGCTCTTTTTTTTGAACAAACAGTTCCTAACTGCCCCTTTGCATTGACTTCTATATGAACCATAGTTTGGAGATCTTGAGGTACATCTTGGTTTATGCACTGTGTTCTTTCCAGACCTGCTTATTTAAAACAGCCGTTTCCCACATTTGAAAATGGCATATGTACCTACTCCTCTGTAACAGTAGTCTCAATCTTCAAACAGGTCTGTTTTATAGGGTAAAAATGAACGTAGGAGTTGCCCACAGCGAGGTAAATCCAAACACTCGGGTGATGAACAGTCGTGGAATGTGGCTGACATACGCGCTCGGAGTCGGCATGCTGCACATTGTCCTGCTCAGCATTCCCTTCTTTAGTGTCCCCGTTGCCTGGACTTTAACAAATGTCATTCACAACCTGGTAAGTAACCACTCATGCAACAGAATTTGAAAAGTTGTTCATGTGTATTCATTTTCAGTAGCAAGGGAAGAGGAAAATAGCCAGTCTGTGTGGATAATGAAATCCTGATGGCCAAAACAGCACCTCCACTTGGCTTATCCACAGATGACTGGCTGTTTGGGGATGGAGAAGTGATACATGATCACTTTTGATTTAAGCATGAAAGACGTGAAATATTCCTTCCATAGTTATGCTTTTAAAAGGCATTTAATTAAGCTAGAAGGTTGCAAACATAAAGTCATCATGCCAAACAACTTTTTCAGTGTTCTGTATATTATTATAAAGCTGTGCTGAATCCATAAAAGAACACATTTTTTAATTCTTGGGTATTATCTGTTGATTTTTCTACATAAATCTGTTAGTATTCCAAAACCTTTACTTTCAGCACCTTACCTCTTTTATTGGACAGAAATATTTGTGTTCTGTTTCTTCTAGCTTTGATTTCTGGCCAAGCTAGGTAAATTGTAGCTCAGAATGACTTCAGCATACAAGGTTATAACTATATATAACATTAGAGAAATCTTGTTTGACAGTAGTGGGAGAAACTGGGCTACTTTGACCCAAGCCCTGAAACCATTTGTTATTCAGTGGATCATGATTTGCACGATGA
Source organism: Pachyramphus minor (assembly GCA_013397135.1). Lineage (NCBI taxonomy): Eukaryota > Metazoa > Chordata > Aves > Passeriformes > Tyrannidae > Pachyramphus > Pachyramphus minor. The sequence goes on along the minus strand of VYXB01003934.1, from coordinate 224,446 downwards.
CTTTTGTATGCAAAAGATTTTGAGAGCTGACAACCTTGAGAATCTTTCTGCTCCTCTCTCCATTCTGTTACAATCACTTAAAGTAATGCAACTATGTATATTGGTCCTCAGTGCTTGGAGAAAAGAGGGCCATGACCCAGCAATTTACATCATACTTGAGGTTTGCTAACTCAGCTTTCTCAGGTTAACAGCAGAGAAGTCTTGACAAAAAGATAGTTCCTTCCTCATGTACAAAAATAATAGTTCACTGTAAAGACTGAGGATGGATAATATCCACTTGAATCATGTAAAATTTTAATTTTTAGTTGAGCTTTTTGTAGATAGGTTTAAAACTAGTGGTGGAATTGTAAGTGTCATTAGAGCATTTTGTGTATTATCTGTGACAGCATCAGACATGTGAGACACTTAAGATGTTGGCAGAGACAAGTATTACTAAATATTTCCCACATGGCTTACTGAATTCATTGCAAGTAGCTGTAATGACATCAGGGATGAGAGCATGCACTGGCAAGTAGTTTTGTAGTGGAACACTAGAAGATAAGTATAAACTGCACTTCTTGGGTATTTCAGCATTTAAATGGCACTTCTTTTGGAAACAAATCCTTGAATGGTTTGACAAAGAAAAAAAATCTTCTATTTCCAGTAATGGAAAGGCAGTCTGTGATGTTTTCTGATAGAGACTCTTGCTTAGAGTTGGTGTGCTCTCTTTGATAGAAAACAAATGTTCTTTAAAACTTGAAAAGGGCATACTCCCCCATGTGAAACCAGCAGGCCTAAACTGATCTTTCAGATGAGACCAGACATGGCATGATCCCATCAAACAGGAACGTGAACACAGAAAGTCCAGAGCGGTTAAGGAGAGGCAGCAAAGAGATGGACAGATGGTATTCAACAGATTGCTGTAGTCAGCTTCTGAGGATTTGAAGGTCGTGGGGGGCTGAGAAAGCTTTCTGAAGGTCTTGTAATATTGCCAGTATTCGTAGGTAGATGTTTGCTTTGTGCAGACTCTACCTCACCACTCATTTAACACTGGTAATATAAATCAGCCGCACCAATCTTGTTACAGTGCTTGTTAAAATTCTGTTGATTTCATGGAATTTTTGCCATCTAATGTAGAGGACAAGGGAGTGGATCAGATGTCATACAGACTTTGGCTTTAACTCTGACTGTGCCACTCACTGCACAGTCTTGGACAAATCACTTCTTGTCTTTTCCTTGCTCCTCGATAATTTTCTATTACAGGCCAGCAGCTCTTCTGGGTGAGGATTCACTTACACTCTTTTTTTCACAATGCATTGAACAATGTAACAATTATAAAAAAATGTAGCTAAAAGTGCCTCTGCATTCACTTTTTATTTTCCCCAGGGAATGTATGTGTTTTTGCATGCAGTAAAGGGAACTCCTTTTGAAACACCTGATCAGGGGAAAGCTAGGCTCCTGACACACTGGGAACAACTGGATTATGGAGTACAGTTCACATCTTCAAGGAAGTTCTTCACAATCTCTCCTATAATTCTGTGAGTTCAAAACTGTGTTATGGATGAACTGAATCATAAACCCATGATTTCTAAAGCTGCAACATAATGGATTGCAATTTGCATTCTGAAAGCATTTTCTCTCTTTTTTTGCTTGCTTGTTTGTTAATTTATTTCTGCATCACAGAGGTAGAGACTACATATTTATAGGCCATGCAATCAACAATCTTTCTTCCTCCTGCTTTTGACACTCTATATATTGAAGTCAAAGTTTGTAAACAGTTATTAATGGGGCAGGTTTTAAAGATTATAAATGTTGTGAGGAAAACTTACTGGTAACTCTTGAAGTTCTTTAAGAGATTGTAATGGCATAAATATTGAAAATCTTAACTAATTGCCTTTGTAACAACATTTATTAACCATTTTGCACGTTCTGAGTTTGGAGGAGTGTGTTGGTCCTCGCTGCATGGGGTCCAGTGTCAGTTTGGCTTTGTACCTACTGTCTTCTGTTTGCAGTAGTTCTGTAAATGGCTTAGAAATTCTACACCCCTGTCTCTGTTGACAAAAGTAGGGTTAAGTAACTAAAGGAAATCAGATACGTACTTAATGTCCAACTATAAAAGTCTTTCTGTTTTTCCCTAAAGAAAGTTGTCCACTTGCATGGCAGAGTGAGGGGGAGAGCCATGATCCTGCATAATGTTTAGAAAGTTGGTCCATAAAGGATAAAAACTGAAAGAATAAATGTAATTCCTCAAAAAAAAATTTCAAAGATAGCTCCCCACTTTCCAGCAGGAGTTTTATATTCATAACACTAGTATATGGTTCTCTTGATGCACTAATAATGTGTAAGTAGCTGAATAACATCTCTGTTTTGCTGGGGGGAAAAACCCAAACCCCAGCAATCTGATTGCCTCATTTCTGTGATGAGGATGAAATTACAGGCTCAAAGCATTAAGAAGTTGGGAGTGAATTGGGTTTTCTGAGGCACATTCCTTTATTTTAGATGAACAGGTTGTGAACTAGCTTTAAAGAAAAATGTGCTGGAAACATCTGCCAGATGGGAAGCACTTTAAAATCACGCCAGTCACAGGTGTGCTCAGCATAAATAATTTTTGCACTGAAAAATGTCAAATGCTTTATCACGGATTTTGCTAGGGCAGCAGAACTGCAAATATTTTGATAGCAGATCTTACACTATTTAAAATGTGAATCATAAATCAGACTTGTAGCCGAACTCAAATGGGCAGGGAGAGGTGGTGGAGGAAAATACTAGTGGTGAGTTGCTTTTTAACACCTTGAGAAGTATGGGAAGAGAGGACTTAGACCATAATTTTGCTGTAGATATTCTAGAACCTCCGGTGACATATTTAATACAGGAATAGCCCAGTAAAATCTTACTGATTACTAAAGCACATTTTTCAACTCTGCTTTGCTTGTTTATTTTTTAGACTAGAGTACCATCAGCTAAGCTTGCTCCGTTTTCTCCTGCAGGTACTTCCTGACGAGTTTCTACACCAAGTATGATCCGACACACTTTATCGTGAACACGGCCTCTCTCCTGACCGTGCTCATCCCCAAGCTGCCACAGCTGCATGGCGTTCGGATCTTTGGCATCAATAAATACTAAGGAGAAGGTTCCACACTGGCCGCCCCTGACATGGCTCCTGCTGCTCCCTGGGTGAAGGAAACGAGTAGTCTGCTGTGCCCAGTATCTCATCATAGTCAGTGAGAGATGCCTTTACATCTGAGATACAATTTCTGCTTCCTGCAGCATTGTCTGGGATGAAAGTCGAGTTTATAAGAAGCTGCCTTCAAATACTTAAATGTGAATTGGAAACCTGTAGAAGAGAGATTTCCATGAAGAGCTGGGCAGGCCCAGCTCTAAAGCCTAATCCCCACTAAGACTTTATGTGTGGCTGATGCAAGTGATTTGTAAAGGAAGGTGCAAGTAACAGCTGAAATGAAGAGCAGTGTTTCACAAATGCCCATTATCCATAATGCAGATGGTAACTTTACATACAAATCCAGGATCCTCAATGCCAGGGACTGGTGAGGCTGCATTCTTAGGTTAAGTGAAAGTAGCTAGTTCCTGCTGTATGGATTGTAGGTGGTTGTGCTTGTTATGGCATTGTAAAAGTTTGTCTCACAGTGAGTACTGTGACAGTGAGCATAAACTGATGGTGTAATTCCTGCCTTCTCTGTTCTTGTGATTTATTTTTTTTTTGTCACAATGACCGAAGAAAGTCCTTAACTGCCAGCTCAGGGGATTTCCAGATCAATTTGATAGCTTGGTTTATGCATGCTTTGGAAAATTGCCTCTGTTGTGTTTATTTCATTTTGCATACCAGGAGACTGACTTTTCTATGTGTAAGAGGGACATCCTGAAAAATTGGAATTTCTTTTTAGGTGTGGACTTTTGACTATTTTCTCTGATATTGGCTGATGGGGTTTTTTTTGGTAGCTGAGAGGCCTGTGATGGGGTTGGAAAAGGGTTGCTGGTGGTGTAGGAGAAGCAGCTCTGTTACAGCTGTGTCAGAGCATATAAGGGAAGCTGGGTGGGTTGTAAGTTAGAATATAAGCTGAACTAGAAGTAGGTGAGTAGGCAAATCATGTGGACTAACTATGCTTTTGCAGAAAAAGATAACTTGCATGTCTTGGAAATGTGGAAGAATACTGTGATTTAGGGGTACTGTGTAGTATGGGGTTTTCTTGTATGTAATCAACTCTGGAATTAGAGTGAAGAAGGTACATCAACAGCTCTGAGCACTTATTTCTCTGTCTTGGAAAAAGGATGAATTTTGAAGTCTGCCGTTTGTCTGTCAGCCAAAAGTGGCTCAGATTTAACACAAGACTCCATTTAAGACTTGATTTACATTTTGGTTGCAGTGACAGCCAGTGAGCTGGAAAAAAAAAAAAAAAAAAACAAAAATAAAAATAAAAAAAGACAAGCCCACAGTGGCGTACTTCTTTTCTTGCTAAGGAAATTTTCTGGTTATTTACTTTATCGATAAAGGTACTGTTAAAAAAAGAAATGGCAATGAGTTACGAATTTTCTTTAGCAACTTAGTAATGAGTTTTTTGCGTTACTTGGACAGGAACTGGTAACTGATCTTTAAGTAGTGGCCATCACAAGGCTGTGCTGCCTTTGACAGTCACTGCCTTGTGTACAAGTGGCAGGGACTTTAAGACACGGACCGACCTTAGGGACCGCAGGTCATGGGACCGGGGATGCCTCCGGGCGGTCGGACAATTCCCTTGGATTAAGGAATTGCAGGTCCGCGGCTGCGCCGTGCCCGGGAAGCGCCGCCCCGTGACCCGGCGGGGCGGAGCCGAGCGCCGGGAAGAGCGGAGGGCGGTGGCAGCGACAGGTCGCGACAGGGGACAGTGCGGGTGCGCCGGGGCGGCCCTGGAGGTGCCCCTGGACGGGAGGAGCATCCGCTGGGGATCGCGGCGAGCCCGTGACCCTGGAACGGCGGAGAGCACAGAGCTGCCCGGGCAGCGGCGCGGACACACCGCGCGGTGCTGCTGCGGGGGCTGAGCCACACACAGCCAGCCTGGTGAGGAGCTCTACCCTCTGTAAGGTAAAACAAGACGTTAGCTTGTTTTACCTTAATAACTCCCAGATGTTTTTTTCTTAGTACCTTAAATATGACGTGTGGCCATTCATAACTGTAAAAGTAATACCACCTCTTCAGAAAATCGGAGCAGCACACGTGCTTGAAAACCCTCCAGTAATAAGAAACTGTACAGTTCTCTTCTAGACACAACTGCCAGGTAGATTTTTAACAATGAACAGTATTGCCAAAAGCCTTTTGAAATCGGTTAAACACGGCCGAGCTGCGTGGCTGAGAAGCAGCTCAGCTCACCCTGGAAAACAGTGTTCTCGGAGGCTGGTTTTGGGAATAGAGACGAGCTGTGACGACACGGGCGCTGCTGTGGTGGATGATGCTGGCTGTGTCCTGGGAGAAGCCCTGCACTGTCAGAAGGAAGTCCATTTACAGTAAGAATAGACTTCTCTGAAGTCTGAAGGCTTTCGCCTTAATAACTTTTATTGTTATTATTACTTGCAATATCATCCATATAAGTCTTCCCTGCTCCATAAAATCAGTAAGAGGTGGGTGAGTGGGTGGGAAGACAAATCCCTTGAGCCACCATACGTACTGCTTGAGATAGTACTAAGGGGGAAGAGAGAAATGTTATGCATTTCACAAGTTTCTTCCAGTATTTTCTTTCAGAAAGGAACAGATTACTTCTCTAGCCTGAATGAAAGATGAAATCATTGTTACTGTTAAAACCACCAAATGTGTCAATGCTTTTAAGAGAAAATAAATATAAGCATTGGTTGGTAAGAATGTGAACTAATAAGCAAGGGGTTGTGAATATTGTATTACAGACATTGTTTTGGAACAGTGTTGAGATGCATTTAAGAAGTATCTGTACCAAAAAGGGCAGGTTACATCCTTTTCTGACCCCCTAGTGATAATTTAGCTCTCTTCAGTGCCCTTTACAGTAAACAAGGCATTTCAGAATGCACTAAGGAGACAGGCAGGATATGGCAAGGTTAAGAGGTGCCTGAAAACTATTTTTATGCCATTCTATCTGTTATGAAATAGCAATGGATTGTAATTCTTTGGTTTTACTAGAACAGGTGGAATAATTCCTCTGGTGGCACAGCAGCTTCACAGAGAAAACATCGAGCAAGTGGTAGAAGAGGCACTTCGTGTCAGTGGCGTTTCTGTAGCTGAGCTTGCAGCTGTTGCAACTACAGTGAAACCTGGACTCGCTCTAAGCCTTGGAGTGGGGCTGGAGTACAGCCTGGCCTTGGTGAACAGGCACCAGAAGCCGTTCATACCCATCCATCACATGGAGGCTCACGCGCTGACCGTCAGGCTCACGCATCACCTGGAATTTCCCTTCTTAGTTCTTTTGGTCTCTGGAGGCCACTGCATCTTGGCAGTAGCACAAGGAGTGTCCGATTTCCTTCTACTTGGACAGTCCATAGATATTGCACCAGGCGACATGCTGGATAAGGTAGTATTTCCTTACATAAGTGAACCTAGTTTTTTCTTCTTTTTATTGCATTTTTACTACATAATGGTAGTATTATCATCAGCCCAAAGATAGTAATTCAGTGTAATATGATCTTCACTTAACAGAGGTTTTTTCTATTTTGAACAGATACAAGAGTGTTAAAAATGTACACATAACATCAATTGTAACATATGTACGTTGATTATATATTTAGTAAATAGGCAGCCTAACAACCAAAACTGGCATTGGAAATTTCATTGACACAGATTATACAAACAAGTTGTATGAATTTGAGAAGACTGAGTGCTATTTTAAAGGATGCTGTCAGGTTTAAAACAATACTTCTTAAAACATTTCATACTAGTGTTATTGCTTACAGTTTGAAAAGTGTGGTTTGGCTTTCAGAAACTTAAGTTTCCTGGGTCACTGAGCACAGTCTGTAAAATTGGTCACTTAAGAGTTTTGTTCTCAAACACAGAGTTTTAAACAGTATTTGTGCATACTAAGTAAAAAATTGGGAGAGTTAGAAAGGGGACTGTCTAAAGTTGAAACCAACTTTGTTCCTGTGTATCTGGTAGTACAGTATGGCTGTCCGTGTTTCCTATAGCTTGAAAATGGGAGTAATTAATGTTTCCTGCAAAATTTGTTGATCCTCATGTTTGCCCAAATTGTTCTAGAATTGCATTTCTAAATACTCCAGGGGAAAAAAAAATCCAGCTGGTGTTACGTCTTGTGCTTACTGTGCCCTGTTTGTAGTATAACATTGGAGTGGATTTTGTGGTGTCCAGATTTATTCCATGGACTCCTATACAGTGGTGCAGTTACAGGAGGAACTGATTTCAAGTCTGTTGTTTATTATCTCCTCAGGTGGCAAGAAGACTGTCTTTAAGAAAGCACCCAGAGTGCCACAGCATGGCTGGGGGACAGGCAATAGAGCACTTGGCTCAGACTGGAAACCAGGAACGGCTGGTGTTCCGACTGCCCATGAAACAGTATCGCAACTGCAACTTCTCTTTCTCCGGACTTCTGAACCTTGTCAATAATGCCATTGCACAAAAAGAAAGAGAAGAAGGTATTTTTAAACAGTCAGGTATAAACCGTGTTTTTGATGACCCATACTCAGGAAAATCCCTCTGACCATACATTTTTGTAGGTATTCAGGAAGGTGAGATCCTGTCCTGCGTTGAGGATGTTGCTGCTGCCGTCCAACACGCAGTGGCTGTTCACATCATGCAGCGCACCTATCGGGCCATGCTGTTCTGCACGAAAAATAGCATCTTACCACCAAAAAATGGAACCTTGGTGGGTATGCTTCTTCTTCCTTTTTCTGTTTGACTATATAACGTCATTTGAAGATGCAGATGCCTTGTTGTACTTTCTGCCTTGACAGGTGAGGAAGATCTCAGTATGCATTACGTTGTTAAAATATCAGGATTGAAGTAACAGTGATATAAATATTTAAAATGAAGTCTTTCATTTTTAGGTAGAAAGGTATTTTCTTACCATCTAATTTAACCTCCCATAACAACTTAGGCCACATAATTTGACCTTGTGCTCCATAATATTGACGGCTGTTCTAGCTCCAGTGAAACCATAGACTGGTTTGGGTTGGAAGGGACCTTTAAGATTATCTAGTTCCAACCTTCCTTCCACTAGACTGACGTGCTTTTATTGAGGAATGTCTTTTAGCATAACAAGCTCACTTAGCATACTCTTTTCTGATATATTTTAATCTTCAACTGCATAATTTATTGCTGTATTCAGAACTGATAACCTCTTTTTTAAACAGGATGCTAGATGAGTGTGACCCATCAGTACTTTGGTGTTAATACCTTTTTTTGTTGATGCTGTCAGGTTGCATCAGGAGGAGTTGCAAGTAATCAGTATATCCGAAAAGGTTTACAGAATTTGGCAGATGCAAATGATTTTGCTTTACTGTGTCCTCCTCCAAGACTGTGCACTGATAACGGTGTTATGATTGCATGGTAAGAGTTGTTTCTCTTTGCACGTGCTTCTATAATGTTCTTTAAAAGCTGACATCAGAGTCAACAACTTCTGTTCGTGGTGACTGAACCACGTGCCATATTCAGAGAGTTATGACCAATATTTTATGTAATTGCTTTCTTGCTCAGGAATGGCATTGAAAGGTTACGTGCAGGACTTGGTGTTCTACACGGGACCGACGGCATCCGCTACGAACCCAAGTAAGTGACTGCTCACTCAGTCTGTTCCCTCAGGATTCACTGTGAGCAGTGAAAAGGGAAGGAGGTTACACTAAAAAGTGGCAGAAGCTGCTGAGGAGCATCTTTGCAACACTTATAAAAGTTACTGTTCAACATAGCTGTGAAATGCAAATGATCATTTATGTTTGGTTTGGCTCAGAAACTTAAATTACCATCCATTATAAGAGGTCTCTGTGTTTTCCTGCTACCACTGTGGTACAGGAAAACTGGAGCCAGTTAAACTGCAATACTCTCCCTTAGCTTCTCAGTCACCACAGGCCTAAATCAGCATGCTCCAAGTCCAACTCTGTGTTCATAATGAGCAATCAATTAAAAAAAGAATTTAATGTACATCATCTGATAGTACTTTTTTTTTTTTTTACTGATAATACTGATTTTTTTTAACAACCAGTCAGGTAACACTTGCTCTATGGATTTAAATAGATCTTAGGCTTAAGGCCAAACAAAATTCTAGTATTTCAAAAGTACCAGCTGGTCTTAAACTTGGGCTTTTTCTCAGGTTTTTTTTTCCCTTTCCATTTTCAGGAAAACAGACTTGGACGGTCTCAATACAAAAAAAAAAGTATTATAATTTTCACATAAAAAATTATAAGATACTCTTCTTCAAAAATAACTTGCTGTATACATATCAGTGAGTAAAATACTAAGTTTCACTCGCTGTAGAAAATACATTATTTAAGATTATCATAGAAAGAGATACCTGTAAATCTCTAGTGTGTTTTGCATTCATCAGTTGCATGTAAATGCAGTTTAGTTGCAAAGCAACTGAAATCAGAATCTAAATAAAACATCCCCAAAAGGTGGCTTTGAAACCACAACTGTGTTTCCTGAGTTTGGAATCGCTAGAAATGCAAATATTTCTTCAATGTAAAGATGTTTCTAAGTACAGCTTCAGACAGACCATTTTAATGGTCACACAGTCTTACAGTGCAGGAAACGTGTAGAAATACTGTGACTCTAATTGTAAAAAGGGTCTGTGAAGCTGTACATCTGTGTGATATGGCAATGATGTTATTTAACAGATACATAATGTTGTTTTCTAGAGCTCCCCTTGGAATTGATATTTCAAAAAGAGTTGAAGAAGATTCCATCAAGGTGCCAAAATTAAAAGAGATACGATGGTTGGCATCTTAAAGAGTAACTTAGTAAGTGCAAATAAAAATTGTTAAAAAAAACCTGTTTCAGTGCTGTTATGTTTACTGACAGTACTTCGTTTACCAGTGTTGAAAATCACCTGTCAGAGAAACAAATGCTTTGTCCTATCACCAAAGTGATTCCAGTTACTATCCCACAACCCGGTGTTCTTGATATTAAAACAACTGAAAAAAAAAATTGAAAGGGCACTTTCTAATAAATACAAACTTACACAAATGAAAATACCTCAATTGTTTAAGCTTCATGACTTATAATAAATTCAAATATTTATAATACATATGATAATTTGTCAATATAATATATAATTCATATAAAGTTTATAACCAACACTACATGTTAAAAAAAAATCCCAGCTTCCATGACTGAAGAGAACAGTTGAGCACACAGATTTTTAAACAGATCTCAATGTGTTTGCTGTGCCAGTGCAACTGAATTTCAGCAGTACCTAATTTTCTGCTGCTGGTGTAAGAAGCCTGTTCTTCCCTACACAAAATTAAAACTTTGGGGTATAAGGATAGTGCCTTTTAGATTTCTCTTTGTTGTTTTGTTTTTTTTAACAAAGATGTTCAGTAAAGCTAATCACAATGCAATCCTTCCATACACAATTCAAGCTTCTCTTCAGAGGAANAATGCAATCCTTCCATACACAATTAGAAAGACAAGCTAATTCAAGCTTCTCTTCAGAGGATGTCCATTCATATTTCTGTTTCAACCCCATGATTGCATCCACATACACAGAGTGCCGTTTTTTTATTTTATCCCAGGGAGACTTTTTTGATTTGTTTAAAAGAGATCTTCCTTGAAAAACAATTAGAAGGAAAAGTAGCAGAGCTAAAGCTAAAAGGAGAAACAGCAAGCTAGGGAGTCAACAATGGACCAAGAAGAGCCTGGAAGGAACTTCCCAGTTTCTCTGGGAACAGAGGGAGCCCCAGGCTGGGGACTGCCAACCAACCCATCCCTGCAGAACGGGCCAAAGACTGAGAGGTTGTATGGGATGGCCCCCAAAACACCCAGGAGGTATGTGTGATGTCTGATAATGCCTGGAGGGCAGATCTCCCAAGAGCTGACAAGACCCCAGATCCTCAGCTCTTTCTGGCTCTGGCAACCCAGGCCAGGTCCTCACCATGCCCTCCCTTCCAGAACCATAATCCAAACCTACTAAAGCACAGCTGCAAGACTAGCCCTGTTCTACCATGAACCAATGCACTGAATTCAATATATGTGACAAACTGGACAGATTCAACATGCTTTTGGCAACATTGACATCAGGAAGGATGGGAAAGCCAACTTCTTGGCTATCTTCCCCAAAGCCCAGTATTTCCTTCCCTCCAGGGATGCATTCATAATGAGTCTCTAGTAAAAGTACACATCTACATGTATTAGCTGAATGATTACTAAAAAGAATGTCCAAGTGTGTAAAAAAAAAAACCAGACCAAACATTCTAAGAAAACTCCAAAGATTTACTGCATTTGCAAATAGACTAGATACATCTCAAGATGTAGTTCTATAATTCAGCTACTGAAAATAACTTCAGCCTGCTGCACGTGTCAGATGCTTTCTCCCTGCGGCTCTCTAGTTTTGCAATCCGAGATCCAAACTGTACAGCCCTTTTTGGCAGCACAGTGGAGGCTGTGAGGCCCAACTCCTTGGCTGCAAGGCGCAGCATCAGTTTCTCACCCATTCCTCGAGGTAGAGTCAAATCAGCTTTTTCTGAGACGGGCAGAGAATTGAGGAATGAAACAACATCTTCATCCAGAAAAGGAAACCTGAAAGAAAGATACACATGAGGAAAAACCCTTAAAAAACTTCATACGAATGGTTTTGGTTTTCTCCTTTACCACATGCAAAGATTTCAGAGTCTGTATCAATTCCTAACTGTAGATGTACCTTAAATTGTAGTGTCACAGTACTGAGGTAGTTCTCCAAAGAAGTTACACTGCCCTGGAGAAAGAAACCCCATAATATATCATGTTTACACTCAGAAACCTGGAAGTTTTCGAAAGTCAAGCAAAGAGAACGGTAAAAACAAGGATCAGAAATGGTGGGTTTATACAGAAGAAAAATCCTGAAGAACGTCAGAAACTAGAATGGAAGAGCAAAACAAATCTTTAAGTAACACTTCTCAAGAGAACTCCTAAGTATTTAAAAATACTGTGTGAAGCTACACTGTAACTTCAAAACATTTACCCAACAAATTCTGACACCATTCTGAATTCCAGGCATTCATACCTAATCCCATGCATGATTAACAGCACTGCCTGTCCACCATGGCAACTGCTCTTGTGCCACACTGAAAATGTGCAACTAAGAACAGATTTTCAAAAACACTGGCACTAAGGTCACATGAAAAAACCTTTCATGCACCTGAGTGGCCTCTGCTACTGGACAACAACTAAGGAATATTTTGCGAGTTGGTGGTAGCATGGAGGAAGTAAATACAAATAAAACGATTTTTTAACTCCTCAGACTTAACACCAGGAAACGCCGTGGATGTTGCCATGGCATTACTGCATGGACAAGAATACACACCTTTTACATTATGTTATCGTTCTCCAAAGTCAATCCCCAAACTACCACACCAGAACACCTCAAAGTTGTGCACAAGACTGTTCTACTCAAAATGATAAAATGTACTTGATTTTTCCTATTTCATCTATTGCTGCTTCTTAAAACCTAAATGGAAGTCAAGTTACTAAATTTCCCTAAGTAACTCTTCTACCTTTTAAAAAGCAAAACCAAAAAACTCCACAACACAATACATGTTAACAAAATTGCAACAGAACTAGAGAATAAAACACATAGAAGTTTCAATTAAGCTTTCTGTTGGAGTGTTAAAAACTCCATCTAACCTGCAAAACCAGTTTTGCTTCATGTTAAAACAATAATACCTGGCTTCTTTTCCGTGATCACCGATAATCCTGTCATCTCTACCCAGATTTCTGGAAGAAATGCGACCTAATTCCATTTCAAGTTCTTTGTTCAGACCCTCTAAGCCATATTTTTTGAAGCAAACACGATGTCGAGAATACCCAGCAAGCTGTTCATCCGCTCCCATTCCTGTAAGCACAACCTAAGGAAACAGAATACAACAAATCTTATTATCTCTGCAAGTTAATATGTAACAGATCTTAAATGTTTAACTACATCTTAAGGATATTAATTTTAACACACATCCTCTAAAGGTATTAAGTATCACAATGGGATCTGCCTTACACATTTACAAAGTCTGAAACGGTTTCCAATAAAGTCACTGGAAACTTGCAATACACTCACAATCAGACCTAAAAGTACACACAAATATTTCTGCTGATGCAAGCAAAAAAATCAAAATAACGTCCTATGCAGCACAAATACACCAGTATCTTTGAAGAATGTCTTTGTTAGTTTCTATTACAATAAACAGCATTTGTTAAACACCAGCCTTTGTAAAAAAAATTTGTTTCCAAAGATTATGTCATATATTCTAAATAGTTATCTGAATGTACACCCAGATTAATTTACCAGCTACCGGGTTAGTACAATGCATTACACAAAGTAAAAATGGCTCATAATGCTCTGTCTCCTCAGGAAGTACAAAAACAGCTGCTACATTTGGCCCATTGCTGTGCCTTCAACAGCAATTCACTATAAAAGTGGAAGTCTTTTAACAGTCAAGTGTGTTTTACTAATCTGATACCAGTGGTCAACTAATTTTTTACCAACAGAGCAGTACATAGCTGATGGGAAAATGGCACTTTTGCTTTATGTTTTATTAACTCATGAGCCATTTCAACATATTCTGGACCTAAGATGAATTTGGATGTTTCGCAAACCTGAGATGCATATCCTTAAGTAGGTCTGCCAAATATATCAAGTGTGTTCTACAGAAGTAGTTTTTAGGCAAACTGTTGCGTTTGTTGGGGTTTCTGTTGTTGGTGGATTTCTTATGGTTTTAGGATCTAGCAATTACTAGAAAAGTAACAGGAGCCTCAAAAAGCACAGGTGGCTTGTTAATTGGCTTGTAAATTCCTGAAATGAAACAATTCATTCTTCCCTATGAAAACCACCAGAAATAGGGAAGTGAGAAATCAGAATCAAATTCCCAAGAAAATCACCTTGTTACTACAAATATTTTACTTAATACTACATACATGAAGATAAGTTACAAAAAGGAAAGAGGTAGTTTTTGTATTTCTGTCATTCAGACTCTTAATTGCAAAAGATGCCAAGATCTTTTCTGCCTATGCTATTTGCTATTTTGTCACATCAATAGCATCCTAAATAAGAAGATATTTTGACAAGCAGTGGGATGCTGGCACAAAACAGTATTTCTTAATAATTCACTAACATCTCTAAATTTGTTAACACACTTTGGACTGAATAGCTGTTACCCACTACTGGAACTGAAACACTGAAAATTATAGATAATGGTTATTATTTTTTTCCTAGTCATGTTGTTGCTTATCCAAGTTCACTGGAAAGCCCTACACATTACATGACAAAAGAACTGAATTCAGATTTTAACTCTAGAATTACCAAAAGATTATAATTACAGAACTATTCTAAGTTCTGTCACTGCATTTCAGAAACCATATGAATAGCAAAGATCCCACGTGACTTCTGAATCAACAGAACTGTTTCTACATTCATAAGTCAGAACTCATGTTTTACAAACATAAGACAGAAAATAACCAAACAAAAAAAATCATTACCTTTGCAGAACTTTTATATGGTTTCCATTCTCCTTGGTTACCAATAAACCCCTCCCCTCTGGAAGCAAACCAAATTGCACAGCCAATGCTGTCATCCAAGACTGTGTCCAGTGGATAGATTAAGTGATTAATGCGCTGTTCTCTCATCTTTTTCAATTCCTCTGGTGTAACGTTAATCTCCACAAAGTTCCAGGTTCTTGAAGGGTTAATGGCTTCTAATTCCTTCAGTCCTGCCCTACCAGTGATTCTGTCAGGAACATCAAAGCAAGATAAATGAGCACCACTTTTAGCATCAAGATCTTGGCAGGTTTCTTGAGGACAAACCAAATCAAGCTGCACTTCATGGTTGGTATGTCTTTTAGTGGTACCCTTGTGCTTAGCTTGTTCTTTCATCGTGAAAGCTACGTTGAGAAGATCAATTGGCTCCTCCAAAGGCACGTGTTTATCAGCAAGGGCTGCAATAACCATAGAATCAATGCCACCAGAAAAAAGCACTGCAACATGTGCTTTCTTATGAGACATGCTTGGAACTTCTCTGGTTTCCTGATCTTGATCTCTACAGAGACGTAAAACTCGTCTCTTGACTGATTCATTTAAAACATCAATAAACTGATACACTAATTTTTTCTTGTGTTCCCCTGCAAGAAATCCTTGGAGCATTTCTACAGAAACCACATGGATAATATTGCTACTATTAGTGCCTGGACATTCACCTGAAGCTTCAGAAATTGTTGTATTTAAGGGGATAACTGGTGCTCTGAGGCATAGCTTTGATTCATTCACCTCAAGATGTATGTGGCTTGGCAAATCTTTTGACACTTGGTCAAGAACATTAATGAACGTTTCTTCTGCTGCTTTCTCTGTGTAGGAGTGCTTCCATGGAAACAATGTTAAAGACAAAGATTTAGTTGTTGCACAAGCTTTGAGATCAATTTTGAAAATTCCAGATGCTGGGAGTTCTTGCCATTGGTTGCCTGGTTCAGAATAACCACTTACAGATGTGAGACAGAAAGCACTGTCAGCCTCGTGACTGAACTGCCAAAGCAAACTACGACGACCAAAATAATCTCTACCAAACCACAAACTGTGTCTAGATGCTTGGTAATAAATAAAAGACCAGGGACCTCGCAGTGATGAAAAGAGTGACAAAATGTCCTCTTCACTCCTGCATAATGTAAGATGATGAAACATTACTTGAGTGTCATTCTCTAGATCTCCTACATGCACTCCACTGAAAACTTCTCCATTCCAAAGAAAAACATTGTTATTGTCATCTTCTAGAGGCTGAGGAGTCACCAGTCCCCTCA
This sequence comes from Pachyramphus minor, assembly GCA_013397135.1. Taxonomy (NCBI): domain Eukaryota; kingdom Metazoa; phylum Chordata; class Aves; order Passeriformes; family Tyrannidae; genus Pachyramphus; species Pachyramphus minor. The sequence goes on along the minus strand of VYXB01003934.1, from coordinate 208,543 downwards.
AATGAAGTACATGGCCAGAAAACAGACATTTGTAAGAGAGATCTGACACAGTTTTTATCAACTGGTGGCTACGGTCTGGTCCTCTTCTTCTAAGACGGCAGAGTGTGTCTTCACTAAGGAAATCAGGAATAGCACGTTGGCCACACAAAGTAACGACACAACAAATACCACACATTGTGACTTGGAATTCCTGTGAACTATTTCTTCATTTTAGCTTTTTCTGAATTTTCCATCTCCTGGTGTGCCTTCTTTAATTCATCTAATGTATCTGTGTAAGAGAATATTATACAAATAATCAGTTTCATAAACAGAAAAGTTTATATCTAAGAAAGAAGTAATTCCAGCCACTTGTTCAATGAAATGCTAATTAATCAAAATGCTATGTTTGCATTCCATCATTACTATAACTTACTGTAGCTTATTCCTCTTAATTACACAAAGTTTATCATTTTTTTTCTCCCAAAGAAAACCACATTGCCATAGGCCAACTATTGTCTATATAATGTCAGTATAACTTATACATTTTTAGTAATAAAAGGGGATTGCTGATTAAAATGTCAATGCTATTAACCCAAATCAAAGGAAATAAAACGAAAGTAGCAATTGTTCAATCCAGAAAATAAAATTTATGGTTCTAAGTTTATAAATTTCTAATGTTTCTTCCACCATCACCTCTATTATCCATTCTCCTATCTTCATAATCCCACAGACCCATTCTTTCATCTAAAGATTTCTAGCTTAACCTCCAGTTTAAACTCATTATTTTCTTTCTCCTCATCCTGTGCAATGTTAATTTTTTTAAGGGACACAGTGCTATACAGCTGCCCAAAGGGCACTGATAATAATGACTCCTCTGTGGAGCAGATGCCCTCCCTCTTAATCTTCACCACTTGCTCTTTTATCACATAAACCAAGCTCCATAAACCAAGCAAAAACATTTTCACATTTATCCAGTCCAGAAAAACAAGCAGGTGTCTGAAGTTTATTTTGTATTTGACATACAGCTGTCAGTTTTTCATTTTAATATACAGCTTTTAAATATCCAATCATTTGATTTACTGCACACTTACTTTTGCATTGAGACAGCGTTTCTGTTCGGTCCACGAGGAAGAATATGTTGCTATTGGGTTGCTGCTTATAAACTTTCTGCAAAACAAAACCCACACTGTATTAAGTCACAGCAGCAGACTCTGAACCACGCTGCAGCAGAAGCTGGTGTGGGTCTACTGAGATAAGCCTTCACTTTAATGCCAGAGGTACAAGTTCTGCCCTAACAACACCAACATTCTAATGCTGCACCGTCAGAAACATTTACTGATCAACCCATGACTATTCTGCATTTCTCTTTTCTAATTTAAACACATGCACAGATAAAGTAAGAATACCTCACGAAGTCTTCTGATCAACTCAAACATCGCACTGAAATAACTCAGATAAAGCATAAAAAGGCAAAAGACCCACACAATATGCTGTGTTACACTGCACAAGGGTACATAAACAAATCATTTGCAGGACAAGTTACTCTGAGAACAGAAGACCACAAGTTTATTAAAATCTGTATTAAAACAAATTAAAGACAGCATGCTCTGATTTTGTTTCCCCTCTTGTCTCTGTGCTTATTTCTCCTCTAAAATGAAATAGTCAAAAGCAAATTTGTAAATACTTACCCTGTTCTTCTTCAAATTAGAAAGCTCATCTACTACAACCTTCTGCTCTTTAATCTGAAAGGTGGAAGATGCACTTTAATTATTAAAAATAATCCACCGTGTTATAATCCTAGTGGTAAACATTCTTACTGATATTTTAAGACAGCTACATGCATATATAGCTGCTGTTCTCCAAATAAACCACTGAACACAAAGTAAATATAAAAATGCAATACTGCATGTGACTGCTCTAGAAACAGGTTATCTTGTATGCATTGATATTTCTCCTCACCCCAAAAGCAATCATTACTGAGAAGCCAGAGTACCTCTAGCTATTTATAATCAGGGAGCACATTTTTCTCCCCCAGAAGAAAACATGTACACAACTAATACAATATCAAATAACTTTAGAAAACAAATTTAGCATAATACAAAGAATACACTTTATAATCACAGGTATGCTCCAGATTCAAAATGAAATTAATGAAAACCCAAATACACTAAGAGCAACGGGAGCCTTTCTCTTGCTCTGGATTTTTGCATTAACTTCCTTAGTGGGATTTATCATTCTATGCTGCACTGATAGATGTGGCAGGTTTTCCCATTTTCTTATACGACAGCTCTGAATGGTAAAAAGCAATAAGGACTGTCATAGAAGCCAAAAACTGGAACAAAATCTGGTCAGAAGAGAATTAATGCTTTTTGTTAGAAGGAAACAATATGGTTTGGTGGGGGGGGGGGTTGTGTCTCCTGGAATTGGTGCCACAGTGGGAAGCTACTGCAGAGGGAGGTTAGCCAAACGGAAAAGGCACACTGAAAGTACAGCTTCTCCAGCAGCTACACTGATGTCTTATATCTACAACACCAGCAGGCAAAACAGCACTGCCATCCTTAGCTAAGGACTGAACCATCACCCTGCAGCTCTGTTACATCCCAGCTTTGTAGCTTCCCAGGCAATCAAAACCACCACTGGCTCTATACATTATGGCCATATAGAAGTCACTTTTTCATAGAATCATAGAATATTAGAATCATAGAATCATAGAATATTAGAGGGTTGGAATAGACATTAAAGACCTGCTATGGGCAGGGACATCTCCCACGAGGACAGGTTCTCAGAGCCCTATCCAACCTGGTTTTGAACACTTACCANTGTCTCCTGGAATTGGTGCCACAGTGGGAAGCTACTGCAGAGGGAGGTTAGCCAAACTGAATATGGCAACTGAATTGAACACTACCAGGGTTGTGGCATCTACAACCTCCATGGGCAGCCTGTGCCAGCGTCTCACCACCCCCATAGTAAAGAATTTCTTCCTAATATCTAACCTGGAGTTTCCCTCTTTCCATTTGTACCAATTACTTCTATCACTAGTAGTACTAGTGTAGTGTCCTATCACTACAGTTGCTGATGAAGAGCCCCTCTCTGGCTTCCCTGTAGGTNAGAATCATAGAATATTAGAATCATAGAATCATAGAATATTAGAGGGTTGGAATAGACATTAAAGACCTGCTATGGGCAGGGACATCTCCCACGAGGACAGGTTCTCAGAGCCCTATCCAACCTGGTTTTGAACACTTACCAGGGTTGTGGTATCTACAACCTCCATGAGCAGCCTGTGCCAGCATCTCACCACCCCCATAAGTAAAGAATTTCTTCCTAATATCTAACCTGGAGTTTCCCTCTTTCCATTTGTACCAATTACTTCTATCACTAGTAGTACTAGTGTAGTGTCCTATCACTACAGTTGCTGATGAAGAGCCCCTCTCTGGCTTCCCTGTAGGTCCCTTTGGATACTGGAAGGTTGCAATGAGCTTTTTTTTTTGAGGGAAGGCAGTTCCATGGGGCTTGATAGATTCCATATTGGGCACCAGGGAAGAGGGCGTGAATTCATGAGGAGTACCAACTTCTGCAGCTGGAATCCCTTGGGATTTTTTGGGTAGATAAGGATGAAGTTGGTATACAGAGAAGCCATATGGGGAACCTAAAGGAGACACAGGGGAGACCCCACTGCAGTTACAAGTTCCTCGGGAGGGGAAGAGGAGGGGCAGACACTGATCTCTCTGGTGACCAGTGACAGGACCCGAGAGAATGGCCCAAAGTTGTCTCAGGGGAGGTTTAGGTGGATATTAGAAAGAGGTTCTTTCCCCAGGGGGTGGTTGGATGCTGGAACAGGCTCCCCAGGGCAGTGGTCACAGCCCCAAGCCTGACACAGCTCAAGAAGCGTTTGGATGATACTCTCGGGCACGTGGTGTGACTCTCGGGGATGGTGCTGTGCAGGGCCAGGAGTTGGACTCTGATGATCCCTGTGGGACCCCTCCAACACACGAGATTCTGTGACTGTATGAGAAAACCCTCACTGCGCCTCATCTGACACTTCAATCTCAGCTTGGAGCAGTAAGGCCCAAAGTGACACCCTGAGAAGCTTCCAGCGAGTCGACACGGGCTGGCTACACGCAGGGCGCTCCCAGGGCCGGGGCAGAGGATCCCCGGATCCCGGCAGCCCCCGCCCTTCTCTCCCTCACGCCGCTCGCACCCGGGGCGACCGGACCGGCCCCCACAGGACAGGGCTCACCCGCCGGCTCAGCTCCTCCCTGTGGCGCAGCGCCGCGCTCTCCCCGTCCTCCTGCCGCGGCGGGCGGCCCGACATCCCCCCGGCGGGCACCAGGCGCTCGCACCCGACAGCGGCGACAGCGCCCAGAGCCCCACGCGCCCCGAGCCCCGGCGGCCGCGGCCAGCGGGAGAGAGCGCGTGCGCACAGGCGGGGCCGCACAGAACACCAATCAGCGGGCGCGCCCGAGCACGGGCCAGTGCGCGTGCCGCTCGCGGGATCCACGAGGGGCCTCGCGCCTCCCCCTCTGCGAGGAGGGGTCTTTTCGGTCGGGGCAGAAATCCGCGGGAGTCGTGTCACACCGTCGTCCGTAAGGGCATCGGGACAGCCCGAACGTGGGAAAGATGTTTGGAATGAGGCTTGGAAACTGTGCCCCTTGTGGAGTGTGAGGGAACACCCAGAAAAGGAAAGGAACGGCTCCGTGTCGTGTCACCCCGAGCTGCTCTCGGCTCTCAAACACCCTTAGGCAGTTTGTTTAAAGGTATTCCAGGGGAGATATGAATTATATATTATTTACAGATATTAGCATCATAGGTTTCATTATGTTCATCATTATTACATGTTTCTACAAGGAAGATGGAGAGGAAGTGTTTACATGGGCGTGTAGTGACAGGACAACGGGAATGGCTTCAAACTGACAGAGGGCAGGTTTAGAGTGGATATTACAAGGCAATTCTTCCCTTGGAAGGTGGTGAGACACTGGCACAGGTTGCCCAGAGAAGCTGTGGATGCCCATCCCTGGCAGTGTTCAAGGCCAGGTTGGATGGAGTTCTGAGCAACCTGGTCTATCTAGTGGGAGGTGTCCCTGCCCATGGCAGGGGGTTTGGAATGAGATGATCTTTAAGGTACCTTGCAACCCAAACCAGACACATGATTTTATTATTGTATAAGGTGGATGCTTCAGGCCATCCACCTAGGATGGTCTTAACATTTCTCTGTCTCTTCCACTCTGCTGTAGATATATCACAGTGATGCATCTCTCTTCCTGTCTTTATAAACACATCATGGGACAAGTTTAAGTGACAGGGCAACAATAGGAAGACAAATATTATTATCATGATTCACTATCCTAAATAAATTTAGGTTGAGAAATGGTATCAGGAGCCAATTATTGTGACCAGAAGGTTTTGAAAATATCTTCCCCTAGCAGCAACGAGGAGTAAAAAATTAAGTTAGGAAATTGACTTATGAAAGGAATTACATGTTCTAATCACTAAGTTAATTGGTGAATGAATCCATATCTCAGGAAATCAGATGTCTGCTAATTTTCCCACAAAACGGATTATAGATTTGTTAATGAGTATCAGGAGATATCATTGGGGAGTTTGGGGTAAGACTTTGTCAAGCTGGCTAATACAGGAACATTACAGTTGGAGCTTTAGTCTCATTTTTATCCCTTCTTTTTAAATATTGTTGTATAATTATTCTAAACACTCAAGAGTAATTCCAAACTTACAGACTGCTACTGGCAGCTCAGTTGTAGGATTTTATGAGGTATCTATCCCAAGTCCTTGTGCCAAAACTGCGATGCAAATATCGTTCAAATCTTGAAAATATTTGAAAATATTTACTACTTTCATAAGTGATGCAGGAGTGTTGACTTTTGCTGCTTTGTGGCTCTCATAAACATATGTATTATATATTTTGATAATTCTTAGTGCTTGTGACAAGATTATACCTTGTTTTGGTGGTATCCACAAGCTTGGTTGGAATGTCTGTGATGACTGGAATTTTTTACAGCGGCTTAGGGAGAATAAAGATTTTGTCTCCTAGTGAAAAAAGAATATGAAAAAAGACAACTTGCCTATAGGAATATTTGACGATACAGTAACTTGCAAATGCTGTGCTTATTTGCCTTTAACAGAAAGAGAAACTGTGGTTACATCTTCAGAAAATTTCAGTCTTGCTCTTCCCTCCACCTGCAACCACACACTTGTGCCTCCAGCCTTGCATGACCATGGCTGTGTGTCATGACTGTGTAGTGGGACAGGTCAGGGAGCTGATCCTTTTTTCTCTGCAATGCACCAGTGCTTGTGTGATTTTGGCACTCACAAAGCAGAAGAACTGAAGCTGCTGGGAAATTGTTACCCAGGGACTGGAGTGATTCTGAGGCTTGTCGTTCAAATTCTAGAAGAAATACACATATCTGGGTCACACAAAACAGTTCTGGTGATATTGCTCAGTGTGCTTTGTAGTTTGTCACTCCTGTTGAGTAATTTGTTTAATCTAACTCCCAACCGTCTGCTGCCCAAGTGTTTTATTTGTTGTTGATATGTTACAAAGGTTGACGATCAAGTAACCCAGTAGTCAAAGTATAATGTCTGTAATGATTATCCTTTTTATGTTCAGTAATAAATGCAGTTAATGTTTATTAATCAAAAATCCATCAGTCAGTTTTATTGGTTTGTTCAGAAGAATGGTGATAATGGTCTTGAGACTTAATAGCAAATGAGGAATGTTTTTGACTTCTGGTCTTACCACAAATTGGTGATTTTTCTACTGATATGGAGTGGGCTTTTGATAAGTCCTTTTTAAAATGAATGGATTCCTGCAGCAAGATCACTCCTGAAATTACAGTCATACTGGATACATCTCTGGTCAATCTGCTTGTGTCTGTGCTCTTGTGCCAGCTCTGGTGTTCTGAACTCTTTTTACTAGCATAAAACTACGTTTTTTGAGATTAATGATGCCTGACACAATGTTAGTAAAAGATCAAGGAATATTTCAGTCTTTTAAAGGCCTCACCTTTTCAGCATCTGGCATCTTTAAAAATATACAAAATAGCACGAATTACCCAACAAACAGTGTAAACAGTTAAGAAACAGTCGCCAACACCAGAAAGTATTTGAAGCTGCTGTCACCTGTTAGCAAACACATGGCCAAAACAGTGTCCTCAAATAACCAAGCTCAAGCTCTGAAAGGCTGCTGTTAAAAGCACGCTGAAAATGTGAGGCCTTCCTTCTGAAAACACCACGAGTCTTGAAGAACTGTTTTCAGGATGTGGTCCGTACATTTCTGTCAGATGACTTCACAGACATGAGAGCTGTAGGGTAGGACTGATGTTGCCTTGGAGGCTTAGCAGTGCCAGGTTCCCATTCTTTGCTGCGGGCTAGAAATCCATGTGTACTCGGTTCTGTACCTCAGCTCATGCTTGGTAACATGTTAAACCGCAGTAACCTGGTTGTGTGTTCGAATTTGAGTCATTCACTAGGCTCAACTGTAAGTGACTGTAATCTGAGGAAATGTGCTGAGCTTTAGAAGAACCACTCACAGAGGTCCCTGGAAGAGAACAGTACCAGGACAATTGTAGCTCTAACGTTGGCCACAAGAGAGCAAGCCGGAACTGTGCTGGCTGCTCAGAGACAGTCCGAGAAACAATGGAGACAGGGATATAACACAGGTGGATGAAGTCTCTGGAAGGGGGGAACACAGTCAAAGGTTATTTGAATTTGTGTAGGTTTTTGCCTGTTTTGGAACAATTTCAGTTCTGATCCTGGATTGTTTTGTATCCAGACATTGTTACATCAGATTCTGAGATACATCAATCTCTGTTAATTTCTCAGCTGAACCTACATTTTAATAATTTGCTAACTCATACTGGTCTAAGAAAAGTTGAATTTTGAAATTAGTTGGGTTTACTTCATGGTAATCCTTCTGCTATTTTGTCTGAGACACCAGGATTTGGAGGGAGTTAGGTTAATTTACACACCCAGGGATTTGGATCTATGTACTGGAATCTGGCTAAAGTTGTGGTTTGTTTCCTTAGGTAAAGCATCTAGATTTTCAATTGCACAAGAAACCTTGCAAACCCTATAATCATTCTATTTTAAAAGTCCTGTCACTGCAGGTAAAACAAGAAGTCTGAGCACTTCTAGCAGCTTGAAATACAATAATTTTTTTCAGCACTTAGTTCTGATACACTATTAAAGCAATCTGAGAACTCCTTTGCACAAAACTTCAGCGTAGGTCACACGCATAAAATTCTTAATTTTCTAATTAAAAGCAGAATTTCATCACTTTCACATGGACGATCTTAAGGCTGTTGTCAAAATAGCTGAGAACTATCATCAGTCTCATTAGTTTTTACAATCTGATTGCATTCCTTAAAGCTTCTAAAAGTGCTGAACCCAGCAACTTGTCTGTAAAATATTCCCATCAGTCTTTCATCTGATGAGAAGGAGAGGATTTAAAAATAGGCATTTCCAAGTCCGCTCTGTGTTCTTCAGTGTAAATCTGAAGAAGAATACAAGAGCCTTTCTCCAGGTCTTATGTTGCTGTACCTGAGAAGAGTTTGACCTTTAATTTTTGTAATTTTCCTTCCCTCAGTGCAGAACAACTTGTGCTCTTTGTTAGAGTGTAAAAGAGTGTTAAGCTCATGTCAGTGGTAGTTTCACTTAGGAAGATAGAACTAAAAGATTTGGGTTTGTCTTGTTTATGAACTCCCTTTTGCTATAGAGACGTAATAACCTGGCAGGGCAGTCCCTCATAGGCTTTTGAACCCATGCACACATTTACTGTAGTAACAGTCTAGTTTGAATATGGATCAGATTTCCAGATACACATTTTGAGCAGGGAATATTCAGAGATCTTAAAGAAACAAGTGCTCTATCTTACAGCAATAAACACTTTGTTTGCAGTATGAAGAGGAAGCCTGGTGCCTGGATGCCGGAAGCTCTGCTGTTGATGCCACCAAAGAGCAAGGGTATGAGAGGCTTAGAGCTGCTCAGAGACACTGGATGGACTGATGCCTCCTCTGCAGTACTTTGGATTGGGCATCTTGATACAAATCAGATCAGCACTAGGGAGAAAAGGAAAAGAGAATGGCACCAAAAACACTCTGAGTGAAGATCAGCCTGCCCAGTTAAGTCTTTTTGGAAGCTGAGCTAGGAAGCCTGGAGAAGACTAGAGATAATTATGTGCTTGCTTCCCTTTCCTGTTGGGAGTGCCTCCCTGACAGTAAGTACTGTGTTTAATACTGTGTACAACTGATATTTTCTTGAAGATAAAGCACAGAGATTAGATTACTTTGAAGGAAGAGGCAGGCGCGAGCAGGATGGGCTGAAGGTGCAGAAGTAGCAGCCTGTTGTGTTATTAAAGTATGGGTCTCCTGGAATCAGGGACTTAGTCATTTTGGCTGAGACAGGTACAGTCCCATAAAGCATGTTCCATCGACACCAAATGACCTGCCTAAGTGTGAGCTTGAGCAGACCAGAACGTGTCTGAGTAGGCTGGAGAAAGGGGGAAATGCATGATAGGTTTGCAAGGCTCTCTAAGGCAAGAGTGAAGGTAAGACTTTTCATTCTGAGACACCCAGCTGGGTTAGGACCATGCCTGGATTGTTTTTGTAAATGTGCTGCTCTCATGTGCTTTTTGTGCCTTTGTTCTCATTGTCATGTACATTTGTACTTGGCTCTTGCTAGTGAATAAATAGTACCTTGGACACCAAGGATAGAGATTGTTTTTCCAGGTTTGGAGAGGGGAGTTATTTGAAAGTCAACTCTTGGGTTTTCAAATTCTAATGTGCCAGAGGCCATGTTGTCAAAGGGCTTGTTGGCCTTCACTTATTTTTAAACTTCATTGTTTTTGTCTTAGGCTACTCTGAGGGCTTCCCATTTACCCCATTACCTATTGTGATTATTCCTCTCTAGCTTTTTTTTTTTTTTAATCTCTAGTTGAAGCTTCGGTAGAAATCAGCCTGCACACATGGCAAAACAACCTGGGACCCAGATAACTGAACACTTACTAGAACTTTCAGTCTTGAGGGTTATACTTGTTCACCATCCTTTTATGGTGAATATGATACTTAGTGCTTTTAAGGGTCCATAGAACTCAAAATACCTGACTGAGATGGGTGAATACAGAGAGGAAATCTGGGTGAGCTCTGACAGAAAAGCTCACAGAAAAGATTTTGTAAAAGATTTATTTTGGGTCATCACAGAACAATAACATTTATGTTTGCCATGTTGACAGAAAATCTGAGGAAAGCCAGAATTCACTGGTCACAAGTTGCTGTGCCTTAAGTTTTATGAGGATTGTCATTGTATTTGAAGTGTAAACATCGCTGGGATTTAACTGCTCTCCCCAGCCATCCTCCTGTGAGCACTATCACTGATCCTATACTCTTTCCTACTTCTAACACACTTTTTGGAGTAATTATAGCTGTTGCAATTAAGGAAGAAGGATGTATAGTAGTACAAAAGAGTGGGCTATAACTAGTGTGAGGTGTAAGAATCTCATGTTTTAGATAGTATAAGAGCCCTCAAAAGGTTTCCTTCTCTTCCAAAGCAGAACCACCAGAAACATAGAAAGCAGCAATGTAATTGTTGATAAGCTTTGAATGTTTGTCTTATCTGTATCTTGTACAGTTACTGAAAATGCCCTTATCTGTCTACATTCCTAGTATTCACTGTGCTGATTTTTTAAAATGTTAATTCATCATTTGCAGTAAGGATAACCACAAGGGAGGGAGAGTTATCATTGCATAATTCCTGGCATGTATTTTAATTGTTAAATATCTAGCAAAACATTGCCCATGGCTCTGAATTTACCAGTAGCTTAGGTAATAGAATAAAGGTCTTTCTGCCAGTGACATACATTATCATATGAGACAGAGATAGCCTAGATAAATCATACAATTTTGTAACATTGAGCATTCTAGTAACATCCTTTTTGTAAATATTCTGACATATCTCTGAAGAAAGGTACTGGTATTCGGCATTTCTGAAATCAGGACAGTATAGTAGCTGTCTGGAAAACAAAACAACCCAAAACTAACATCAGGTGCCTGTAAGTTAATATCTCAGCCTACACACAAGGTAGGTTCAGTTAATACTGTTAAAGCAAAATTTTAAAACCCTTTTACAAAGAATGTGAGAGTATCAGGGTAACTTGACAGACCTAAACTCAGAAGTAGTGACCTTGGTTAGCAGCGGAAGTCAGAAATAAGAATAGTGATTTTAGAATAAACAATCTTTGCCAAATTTTCCTTACAGTCTCAATAGGTTGAAGTGACAGTACTGTCAGCATCAGTGTACATGGCATAAAGGAGAAAAGTTTAGAGTGGCTGGTAGTAACATGTGAAACTAAACTATGGAGCTACTCTTGGTAAAATTTCAAGCAACATGATCAAGATGTGACCACATTTGATTCTCTCCAGACCAGAACAAAAAGAGAGGCATGGCAATGAATTGCAATGAAGGAACATACATTTCTAGAATTATTCCTGTCCAAAAGGATGAAAGTTCTCTCTAAAAAAGGGAAAATAGGCAGTTTTTCATTTACTTTGTATCTTCTTAGCCTTCTCTGCTGGTTTCCATCCTCAGTGAAATGCTGAAAAATTATTATCAAGGAGATAATGAATTGATCAAAATCCTCTTATGAACAGTGTTCAGAGCTCAAAAGACAATTCAAAATTTAAAGCAATCCTTAGACATAGAGAATGGTAAAGATTTGACTGCAGGGGTTCTTGACCACTCTGTACCAGGAGGAAAAAAAAAAAACATTTAAGCCCCTGAGCAGTAGTGTCAGAGGTTGTGTTTAGCTTATTGCTGAGCAGAGTTATACAGCATTAGTTATACAGCTACTGCAGAAATTTTAGATAAGATATTAAGATATCTGATTCAAAATTGTATTAACTAGAAGGAGTTAAAAATCAGAGGAAGAAAATTATTGCTCTTTCTTCATTTTCATTTTACTTTTTATCTGAAGTATTCAATTGACGTTTAAGCCTCTATTAAATAAGTTCACTACATACAGCCTAACATGGATTGTCTGCTGCTGAAATGGATGCAACAGTCCCTCAACAGTACATAGAACCATTGAAAATGTTTTTGGGTAAGAAACGAAAGCGCTAACATTCAGTTACTGTGTATGTAACTTACACTTACTGGTTTGCTGTTTATTAAGTGTTGCCAGGAGACATTGCCAGGCTTATTTTCAGTAATGCACTAGACTAGACTCCTGCACACTGCATGCTTCCTCCTTTAGTGCTCTAGCTTTATTTTTTTAATGGAAGAGTTAACAGCTAACCTCTTGGAGAATAAAATAAATATTTGAATTAATTTGAAAAATTGGAAAATTTTGTTCATATATGACATTGGGAAACGAAATGCATTTCCTGTTCTGAGTAAGGATTGGGAAAAGGATTTATTTTTTGTTTGTTATTGTAGTTGGTATTTGGAACTGTCATTCCAGTCATTATCATCTTATTATATAAAAACCTGGACATGTGATCTGCATCTTTCTTGTTTAAATGAATAGTAGTCCACAAAGCCAAATTCTGCTGCCTTCCTCTTGTAGATCACTTGAATCGACTGAGTGTCGATTGCAAAGCAAGAGGAGCTGGTGGAGAACTTTTTGGGTGACTGCATTCTTCTCATAGGGAATATAAGCAGCACAGTCCTGAAAGTTGTCCTGCTGGAGGATTTTCATTAGCTCTAACAGAACTTAATGTCTCATTTGTATAAATTTAAGTGTGTGCGAGTTTGTGTGTGAGTACAGAAATAGAAATTTATATATATGCACATAAGCATGCTGTATTAGATAACAATCCTAGATATTCTATTATTGTTGGTAGCATTTCATTATATTGTAGAATTCCAGGTTTCTTAACTATGTATCTGTCAATTAAAGACAAATAAGGAAGTAAGCACTTAAAAAAACATACAAACAATTAAAAAAACATTTCAGGAGAACAAGAGGAATTTTAAATAGTTTTATAGCTTAAGAGATGCTGTTCCTACTCCACTTCTGATCTGTGTTGCTTCCTGATACACAATTTTCTCTTAAGCTTGATGACTTCTGAGGATGCGAAATGATGTTTTGAAAATGATTTTTAAATCTTTGTGGATACCTCAACTAATGTTTTTTCAAGTTTGCAGAAATTATTAGGATGCAAACTCAGGTGAATTAAAACACTTGTATGAACAGGACAGCAAAGGGGGCAGTTTCCATAAAAGATGTAATGAATCAATCCTAGACACGCATCTGGGATCACTGCAGTTTCCTATTTTCTTTCAGGCACTACTCCATTCCAAAACCATGCAGAATGTCTTAGTATTTACACTGGTAAGCATATTCAGTGTTCAGTGTATACCTCAATGTATTATCTTGATAATATACTCAGTGTTATTCAAGCTGCTTTTAGATTTTCAAAATGGAAGGTATTTTTGTTTGACAAGGCTGCGTGGTGCACACAGCTGATGAAGAAAGATGAAGTTTTGACTCTAGTTACTGGAAAAATCAGTTTTTAGCCATTGCAAGGTTCTGAGTGTCCCGTATTCTGATGCTGAGGACAAAGCCGATTACTGATGGAAAGGGTTTTGTGTTCTAACATGCAGATAGGGAAGTGATTTGAGGGAGTGGGGGAAGAGAAGGTTTATAGTTCAGCCCCTTCTAATGACAGGTTGCACCATCTATCTGCTGACACCCTAGCCCTATGCAGAACACAAATGAGGAAATACTTGCTACATGATTGGCAAGATGATTGCTAACAGTGTTGACAGTAATTATCTGTCTGATCTAACACTTCACTGGTACTGTATGTTGGATGTGTGGGAGAATTTATTTACAACTGTATCAGACCTGGAGAAATGGTTGAATGACAAATCCAAACAGTAGGGATTGGTGCCAGTTTTAAATTTAATTTTACAACAGAAAAAGAAATGATGGGTGGTGGGGTTGCAATATATTTAGAATTGAAAATATTCATGTTGCACACAGTGAGTGAAATGCAATGCCATAGAAATTCCTAGTTTTAAAATACTGATTTTTTTTTTTAATAGACTGATTTTCTGAGCACTAATGATATGTTTTGTCATAGGGTACAGTAGAATAAGGAAAACCAAATCTCATGCGTCATTAGGTGTCAGAAAGGAATTCAAGCCCCTCAGTCTCCTTCTGTACTGGTGTGTGCAAAAGCAACAGCGAGTTGCACATTACTGAAATCTGCTCTGTAGAACTGGCTGCTGTAGAGCAAGGACAAAATGTCAGGCACTCGGCTGAATGCAATGGATGAAAGGCTGCAAGATCAAATGTTCATTTTAAGAAATCAACAGCAACAACACAATGGCACAGTATCTTGTGCTAGCTGTTAAGTATTAAAACAATTTCACAAATGCCAGTGCAATCAGCCTTGTCTTGTATCAGAAGATAGGCAACTGGCCATGCTACGCTTCGGTTACCATCTTCAATTTTGAGGCTTGCACTGTGCTAATTGGCATGATTAATTAAAGATAACTGAATTCCCTGAAGTTCTCTGCATTTTTATGTCAGCATTGGAACATTTTTGTTTGCTTGTTTTTCCACTGAAGCATTTGCTACAGTTTTTACTGCGAGATACAACTAAAAGGAGTTCTCCTTAGGTATTAATACAATTAATTTTTAATGATTTTCTAACTAGTGAATCTTTAGAAGTAAGACTTTAGTATAGATGTAGACAGCAAATAAGTCTTTTTGCAAGGATTTGTTTATTAAATATCTGTCCATTTCTGATTAGCAGAATAGATGGCATTTGTTTTCACATTACCTCATCCATAAAAAAATGATTTAGCAGCATTTCGCTATTTAATTCTTTATAGTTTGCTTCTCATCAAACAGAGTGTACTGTGTGTATAGATCAAGTAGTTCACTACTTGATCTTACTTATGTTCTTGTGGAGCATCTTCTCTATGATCCAATAGCAGGAAAAATATTTCTGGTGAACTCAGCAGTTGAGATGAACAGACTGAGGATATTTATATTTGTTCCATTTGTTATTATCTTTTTATGTTAGACTGTAATTTTAGTTCTTCATATTTGAAAGTTATTAAGCAGGCTTCCTGCTTTACTTTAGTGCCTTTGCTTCATGTGTTTATTTGCTTGTTGTTTAATTGTAAAATAAAACTTTACCTCTGAGAATTTTCATAAATCCTCACCCACTCTGCATAAGGTATGAAGTAATCTCCATTTCCTGGCCTAAATTATTGCATAACAACACAGTGCACAGCGGTGGAACAGCTGCAACATCCTGACTGAAAATTCTGCATTGTGTCTGAGGAGGGAGGGTGGTGTAATCAGGCCAGTATTCTGCCCTTGAGCACACTGCAGTGTCCACAGAATTATCTAAAAAATGCCAACTTCAAACAGGAAGGATTATTAATTGGAGGAACTTTTGTGGGTTACCCAGCCAGGTTTAGAGTGTACATTATGAAAGGCTCTTACTAGGCAGTAGCTTTATCTAGCAAGTTGTTTTCCTGCAAATAGAGATTTGATGAAAGACCAGAGTGCCACACCTCTGTGCATAGGTGTGGGAAGAACATTTATCATTGCTTTGTTTGGGACCCAAATGACGTTGCTGATTTTTAATTTGCTGAGGTGCTTGGCAGCCTGACCTCTGCCTCAGAAGATATACTGGCATACCTCAAAATGAATAAAAATCCATATCATGGAGTATCTTGCTGTCCTTTTCTATCTCCCTAACTATTTAACTACTTCTTCCATTGCTGTTGGTGTTATTTTGGCTCCCTGCAGTTCTCAGGGTGCAAAATATACAACCACTTACTCTAGTTACTGTTGGTTACTGTTTTGTTGATTATTTTGGCAGGAGTGCTTGTACAGCTGCTTTTTGTCCTTCATAAAACATCCCTGGGGACTGAAATCCTTGTTCTGGTGACAGTGGGAATGTTTTCAGATTGTGCTGAAGTCAGGTGGATGCTCCTAAAATCACTACACTTCAGCCTTTTAGCCTACAGAATTTAAATATACCAACTGTGAGACTGTTCATAACATGACAGTGCCATCAGCTAATGCTTTACAATCTCCTGAACAAAGGTGGGGGGTTAAGTTTATAGCACAGCATCATCTTCCTTGGGTTTTATTTTCATCATAATGCCACAGCAATTCCAAGGTGCCACTATCAATGAGCATGAAGCAGGAACAGATAGAGGAGATATCTGGCAACTGGAAGCATTAATTAATTTCTCAGATGAGTAAAAGAAGATGCAGATGAGAACAGTGGAGCAGTGGAGCAGGTTGTCTGGGGAGGTTTTGCAGTCTCCAGACTTGGAGGTTTTCAAGACCTAACTGGATAAACCTTTGAGTAACCTGATCTCAGTGCTGACATTGCTTGCAGCAGGAGATTAGACAAGAGACCTTCTGACCTCTTTTCCAACATGAATTGTCCTAGTATTCAAATCTTTGAGATTAAAAAAAAAAAATTGAAGGTGTCTAACAACTCACAAGGCCCAAAAAACCTGCCACAACGTCACCTGATGTTCACCTGCAACACCTTTCTTTAATCAATGTCCCTTCTTTCCAGTGATCCTGCTCACATCTGCTTCTGTTAGATGACCTGTATCTGTGGGGAATGCTACCTAAACCCCATTTCCCAAATTCACTGCTCTGCCACAGACTCCAATACAAAGATTGTACTTAGCAGTTGTTTCAAAGGCTGCAACAGCACTTCCGTTGAACTTGTGTGAAGTAATACTGCAGAGAGGAGAGACCAAGGACAGTATACACCGTGTTCATTGTATTTGCAGGAAGCCTTATTTTCTTGTGCATGTTTGGGCACTGAAGTTAATTTCCTTACTTCTTTCATGCTGACAATACTACTGTATGTGATCAATTAATCTGTTTTCCTATCTTTCATGCTTTTATCACACAGTTTGCAATAGAAAAAACTTTCTGACCTGGCCAGTCAAGCCACTTTATTCCACTTTACTCCAGTTCTTTAATTTCCCTTTTTTTCCAACACCTGAAATAAATGCATTGCATCTTGCATTTCAGTTTACTTTTACACATCCTGCTTTCCCTCATGTCCCCTCTGTTCAGCAGATAAGCCTTTGCTGCTGCAGCTACGTGCTTTGCTGTACTGCTGCACAGTCCCTGCTCTAACGGCTTCACTTTATCTCTCAATTCGCGTGCAGATTGCTCACCAAAAAGCTGCTGCACATCAGAAAGCATATGGCAAGCACAGTGGGAAGGTGCAGTGGGAAGAGGGCTATGAAGGGAAAGTGATGTCTGTCTGAACTAAGCACCTCTTTGCTCACTGCATAAGGATCTTTTTTGCTTGGGAGAACTGTGGTACAGTCAGACACACTGGGTATTAACTGGTCAGTAGTTTTCAGTGTGACAAGCTCCAGTGCTGCTAGTCAGGTTTTTATAAACATACAAATAAATAAATAAATACAAAAATTATGTTTGAATTACCCAATACTTAGCTTTGTCCAACTGCTTTGTTTCCTGAAGAGCACCCAGTACTGTGGACAGTGTGGAAATATTTGTTTTAGATGTTAACAGTGTGACTTGTCCTCACAAAGAACAAATTGTGATACATGAGTCCTGCAACTGCACGCTTTCCCCTTGGATTTTGAGAAGTGCTCAGCATCCTACCACAAAGGAACTGATTGGTACCACTGGGAGAGGAGCTCAGCTGAGTTTTAGTCCTTCTGGCTGTCTAATTTTTAGTATGCTAGATCTGTAAACTGAGCTACACATTCCCTACAAAAACAATTCTCAACAAATAGCCGAACAAAATTAGTCCAGAGAACTGGCCTCCTTCTTGTGAGCTCTCTGATTTGTAATGTCACAACTAATAGAGTACTGGGTGCTAGGCCTCTGGCATTGTTCCATTCAGTTGGTAAAGTATTATCACCTTATAATGGTCTTTGTTCTAATACCATCCTGGGCACAATAACATCACTGTTCCCTGTCTCCTGCTCCCTGGCCTCTCTATAGAGTTAAACTTTATGCAGGATGCATGTGGGGAAACTAAGAAAACAATTTCTTGAATGCTGTCTCAATTTTCAGGTTTTCAGAACAGCTGACTGACATTCATGAATTTAACCTCTTAGTGACCTGTTAATTGTAACACATAAGATAATCCTCATTCTATAGATGAGGATATAAAACCAGACATGACTGCATGTGACAGTGCTGTGAATTTACTGTGCAGGACACTATTCATCCACAAATTTTAGGAGACTTTAAAAAATATCTTTTTATAGCACATGAAACTAAGACAAAATATGCACTTGATTATAAAGATATTAAAAAAAAAAAAAAAAACATGATAGAACAAAAAAGAGAGTCTGACCAGTGGATTCTCACTCTACAACCACCGAGCTGCTATAAAGGAAAATGTGACATACTGTTGATATGTGTTCCCTGGAGTTAGTAGCATGTGCAGCATTACTGGTAGGTATGGCAGCACAGAGCCCAAGATGGGCTGCCTGAGCACACACTCCATTTTCTAGGCAGGCTGTGTAGCTTCTGCTCAACTCACTGCTGCCAGAAGTAGATTGGTGTGAGAGACTGCATTGTAGGTGCCCCCTGCATCAGGGACAGAGCCCCAGGCAGGAGGAATCCAAGATTACTGGTTAGCAAACTGCTGTATCATTTCTTTTTGGTATCAGTAGGGAGAAAGCAGTGAATTATCAGTGGTTCCATCCAACTTTCAGTTAAGCCACTCAAGCCACAAAAACATTGTTGTTTTTCTTTCATATTTAGATGTGAATATTTGGATGTAATGACACTTCTTGCAACTTCTCAAGTGATGTTATATGTGATGGTTTTAACACAGGAGATGCAGTCTGTTTGGTATTAAACTAGCCGTTATTTTGTTTGTTAAATAATTATAACTTCTTATCTTTTTTTACAAAACCTATGTGTGTGCTTGGTTGTGTTCCCATTTGAACATCTCACAGAGATGATAAATTATTTTTCACTGGCTTGTCCTAAACTACAAATGTATTAAGACATAAAAGCAAATTTTGTCCCAGAATTTAATAATATTTTGATCTTTCAGCAAGTTTTCTAGTTCTCCTTAGAGTGAAAATCCAGTTTACTCACTTAGTATGTACAGTAGAAGCAGAAGGGGACCAATCACTTCATTGGTGTGGAATACCTGGTATTTCATGTACTAATTCACACTGAACAGCCATCTTTTCTATTGCTGTAATAGATCTTGATAATTCAGTGGCATTACCTGACCAAACACAGCAAATCTTAATTGGCAACACACTAAAAATGTATTTTAAAATTATTTATAAAATCATTTGTTTGAATAGTTTACAAATAAACTTTATTTCAGGATGGCTACTGAGCTTTCTCAATTGAGCTTTCTTCTGTTACACAACATTGCCAAATCAGGTCAACTTACTGTGATTTCATAGATAGGTGAATCCATAAAGCCTGACACACAAAACTTAAAATAGACTCATATTAAGACAAGCATACTGAGTTGGACAGAAATTACAGTTTGTTTATGACACCCATAAAACACTAATGGCCTAACAGCTAAGACTGTTTTGCCGACCTAAAAGACTTCAGCCTAGAGCAGAGGAATCATTAGGAAAGATCAGTTTGGAGTGATTTTTATAAGTCTATTTTAATAATATTTATAATTGTAACACCCACCATCAACGTTTACTTTGATGCTAAGGTAGAAAAATGGACCTTAAAAATGGCCCCAACTTCAGAGAGCTGATGACCAGTGCTAAATGCATTTGTCACTTTTTTATAACTTGCCAGCTGTTATTATTTGTACTTGAAAAAGTATTTATCAGATGTTTCTGTAGATACGTGATAAGAGACAGCCCTCTATACACCATTTAGTCTTGGAATCTAATCTGACAATCAGTTGGGCACATGATTAACTTTAGATGATAAATTGTTGTACACATATGATTTGCTTGAATCAAACATTAGTTAAACACAGAGTGTAATAATAGGTGAAAATATGTAGAGAAAAGAGTAGATGGCAATAGCAAATGGCAATTTTTTGCATGCTTTCTGTAAGTGTAGACTTTTTGTTCTGAAAATGAATGAGCAAGTCAGTTCCATGACCTGCTACTGTGAATTTGGCCTTTCGTCTTCAAAGCACTTTCCAAACCTTTATTAATTATCTTTACAACAGTCCGTAAGGCTAATAGATAAATACCAACCTGCTTATGAGAAACTGAAACATAAAGGTGGAGCCACTGGTTGGCGGCCACATGGTGAGTCAGCACCGAGGGTAAGATCAAAATCCAGAAGGGGCTGGCACCCAGGCTGCTGGTCAGTCGCTGCATTCAGTCTCTTTCTCAGTCTTGTCTTCCTGTGTGCTCAAGCTTTAATTTTTTTTTTTTTTTTTTTTTTTAATCCTTACTTTCTTCCCATTTGCCTTCTACTTTCTGCAGGCCCCACTGGAGATCAGATCATGTGCTCACTGGCAGGTACAGTTTTGAATTTTCTTTCTTCCCTCATCTTTCCCTACTTAAGTAAATGCCCAGCCTTCCTGTCCAATTATCTTTGGCCTGTGCGTTTTAGAGAAAGAAATAAACCTAGAATTGACAGAATCTTCCATTTGTTGATGTGACAGATCAGAGCATAATTATGTAATTTTGCTGATTGAATGGCTGTACCTAACAAATCACAAGAATGGATCTCATGTCTTGAATGAGTTAATGAAGTACTTCTTTTGATGTCTTCCTATAAATCACCAAGTCTAGGCACCTATACAAAAAGTTAAGGATCTGAACTGTTTTATTCTAAACAGTGATTCCCACAGCCCATATCCATGTATTTAGTTATCTAAGGAATAATGATTGTGAAGACAGGCATGTTCCCTTGGACAATTTGGAATGATTCTCACCTTCTTAGAGAGTAGCTCCTTTGGTTACAACTACAACCTGTTAGTCATTACAACAGCACAAACTCATATATTGTAGAGACCTCATTTTCTTCTTTCAGAGTGCCTTCTAAAAATCAGTCAGGACAAGTTCCCCATTAGGACTCCATCCAAGATTCTGTTGGCTCCAAGGGATCATGAAACTAAGTCATAGTGTTTCTATTGGTTAGCTGTAGGGCTTTCTGGTGGAAAATGCTGGACACAAAGACTGAAGTAGATTTGAGAAAACTGAATGTGGCTCTCAATCTCCCAGAACCTCAGCTCTTCTCCAGTGTCGCTGTAAAACCTAGTGCAGAAGCGCTGCAGAGTCTCAACATAGAAATACTGGCAAAGTAGTCTGAAAAAAGCCAAAAACCAGCCACCCTAATAAACACTTGCCATCCTAAAGATCCAGCAGCCTCAGTAATGGTTTTACAGAGTAAGAATTTGATCTGTTTTTCTGAATTTAGCCATCTGTTATCATCTGAGATGACAGAGGGTATTCTGTCTGCCACCCAGTTACACCTCAGAAGAGCCCAGGTCTCCTTACAGGATCTAGGTTTGTATTTACCATTTGGGTGTTGTAGTTTCACAGAGGTCTCTCTTGAAATAGATGCCCATGTTTAAGGAGTTTATTTTGACCCTATGTAACATGTAGTCACTTGTGCAGTTTTTCATCTAAATTAATCACTGTCTCAAAACTTGTTATTGACAAAGCATAAACAAAATACTTGTTTTGCAATGAGAGGTACGAAATCGATTGCTGGCAATAAGAATGTGGTCAAAACAGAAAGACTGCAGAAGAAAGGAATTCACAAATGAAAAACCTGTGCTCCTCCAGATGGATGTGAATATTGTGTAAATAGACATTAGTTAGAGGTTTAATTGTGACAAAGTTGTCTTTCATAATTATATGTTACAACAACTCTTCTGTTTGTTCGCAAGGTTGAATACATCACAACAATGCTTCTGACCATGTCTGACACCCAGAATTGCACCTTCACTTAAGAAACATCCTCTGCCTGTTTATCCTATATAATTTCCCAACCACTTTGGAGCCCTATACTTAATTGACTTTGGCATGGACTCTCATCCTGAAAACACTTGGAAGCACGTGCATAATTAATGTTTGACTATTTCTACTGAATACAGTAATGGGCAATTATGTGTTTTATAGGACCGAAGACATAATTAGTGAGCTTCCCATAGATTGAAAAGACTACTTACCTGAAATTTACCTTGAAAAGCAACTTAAGTCAACCTCTTCTGCAGTGAAGCAAGAGCCCTCCCTCAGCCCCAACTGAGGTCAGAAAAAAAAATAAATCAGTGTACTACATTAAGAGACAATTTGAAATCCATTGATCTTGCTATTGTTTTACTTTTTCTGTGTGCGAACCCATGCAGGGGAGTTTAAGAATATAGCTAATATACAGTGTACTGGCACTGGTGTTTGAAGTACCAGTAATATACAGACTTTGTTAGATTTTTTCCTCCTCATAGTTGTTTTAAGTCGTTTGAAAATATTTTCTCTTCTTCATGACACTGCTATGTCTGGAAAGGATTCTTGCTACTTCACATTTGACTCATATGCCAGGCTTCATATGAACAGGGCCCCATGATGTTGCTAACTTTGCATATCAGTTCCCTGAATTTATTAATGTTTGAGCTCCTGATGTGCAACATCTTAGAGATGCAGTTATGTTTATTATATTAATTTATCCTTGATTTAAATTGAATTGACACATGAACAATTATTCTGTAACATCTAGGTATATACAACCCTTTCCCAAATTCAAATCAACATTTTCTTCGCAAACAAACAGGATGAGTTTTTGACCATTTCTTCTTCGTATGCACTGACTCTGCTCAGTGGTTCTTTAGTGGGATCTGTTTCCTCTTGTCCTATTGCACCTCCAAGGAGAATTTGGCTCCATCTTCTGTGTATCCTCTGACAGTATTGTGTCCTGAGCCTTGGACAGGCCCTGCTCCTTTAGCCTCTCCTCTTACATGGTGTGCTCCAGCTCCCTGACCATCTTGGTGACCCTTTGCTAAACTCACTCCAGTATTTCAATGTCCTTCTTGTCCAGAGGAATGGTCACAGTACTCCAGATGCAGTCTCACAGGTGCCAAATTAGGGAAAGAATCAATTCCCTGGACCTCCCAACAATGTTCTTGTTAAAACAGCTCAGGGTTCACTTGACCTTCTTTGTGCAAGGACACACTGCTTCATGTTCAACTGATCCACGCTCAACTTGCTGTCCACCAGACCTCCCTGATCCACTTCTTGTTTCTAAAATTTTCAAAGGGCACTTACACTGGGACATGATTTCCCTATTTATTTAGATGTATCATGATTCAGTCCATTAAGCACGGTAGTTCCATGAAAAATTGTACTTTAGCCAACTATCTGGGTTAGGATAACAGATAATTTCATCCATTTGGGAGTGCTAGCCATAATAATAGGGTGGAGAAGTATTAGATAACAGCAAGCTATGGGTCATATTTGTGTTTTTCTTGCTTGGCCCTTTAAGGTACTGAGTAGATCTGTGTTTAAGATATTGAGGGGGGGAAAAAAACCTGTAAGCCATGTTTGCAGCTCTGATAGAGCAGTGCTTGCACAGAGCTGAAACTGAGGTCTAAGAGCACCACAGTGGCCAAAGGCTTTGAAAATCTTTCAGAGGCAGAGGAGTTTGTGTGTTGTCCCTGAGCATGCTGCATAAATATACTGATGCCAACAGATTCCACAAACCATTTTGGCCATTGGAGAGGTCTTCCCAGCAGCATCTCTGTAATATGATTCAGGCCCACAGGTGTCATTAATGGAACAGAGAGAATGCTTCTGTGGTATTACCTTAACTTTCACTTCAGATAAGTTAGAAAATTAACAAAACTATCAATATGAATGTTCTTATTAGAGCCTTTATACAAGAAATTTCAGAGCAAACTTAAATTTTCAGGTTTGGTGGTTTTTTTGGTGGTTTTTGGTGTTTGGTTGTTTTGTTGGTTTTTTTTCTTTGGTGGTGGTGGGTTTTTTTTAAATTTTTAAATTGCTTTTTAATGCTTGCTACCTTTTAAGCAAATAGCCTGAAGATTGGCAGAGCTTTCTATGGGAAGAGGTTTACCTGGCTGAAACAATAGTTGATGTTTACTATGTTAGTGAAATCCTATAGAAGGTATCTGATTGAGTCTGATAGCTAAACTACTCTTTGAAAGCTAAGGCCAGAATTTATGAGAATTGAAAGCTAAGTAATTGTACAATGATGGCTGATTACTAGATTATTATGATGTTGTTATTATTATGAATAATCAATACAGTGCTAACACCGAAGGATTACATTAATGCTATTGCAGAAGTAGAAAAGATGGCTTATTAATTCTTAATAAGATATGGCAACCTAGTTAATCACTGTCTAACATCAAATGCAGTCAGATGGTAGTATGAGGTTTTTCTTGTAGTCACAACTGTATGTCAGAATTATATCTGCAGGTTTTGTTAAAGATGTCTTTGGGTAAGTGTCCTCAGCACAGAGCCCTGCTGTCTATGGGTGCAGGGCTCCACCTGCAAGATTGATGATTACAAAACTGATGGCTGTTGAGGTGGGTGTTATTTCTGTAACTGCAGAACAGTTCAAATTAATGATTTTATTTGCTGGCATATACTTACTTCATCATGTAATTCTAGGCACTTCCTATACTTTATGCTTTGGCTTCCAAAAAGTTACTTTTAAGTTGTGGCTAATTTGAACATAAGTGTATATTGGTCTCCAAAGACAAACATGTTTTTATGAAGACTGTTCTGGGAGACACCCAGAAACAGAAATTGATAGTGCAACTGAAGTTCTTCCTTTTTTCTGCTGTGGGATCACTGATAGTACAGATTGTTCAGTTCAAGTAAGGGCAGGTCAAAAGAAACTTTTATTCCCTGGTCCACATCTATTCAAAAAAGTTTTTCAATGTTGTCTTAAATCTAGTAATTTTTTGCTTGTTTTTTTTTTTCAATTTCATTGAAATCAATGGAATCTAAACATGTGCCTGAAATTAAGTATTTTCTTGGCATAGAATCAGAATAAAACATTGCAGAAAGGTGAAAAGGGATGTCAAAATCTGTCTGCCTGAGAGAGTTCAACCATAATCTCCAACAGGAGTTGTTCAAGAGAAGAATGCATTCTACTTATAACAGGGTTTCTTCTTTAAGGGATACAAATACTATCTGACTTGCTTTCACATTTTATTTCATTGTATGTCCCAAAATTCCTGAACAATGAATTAAGGAATAAAGGCAAAATTCATAGGTATTAGATGGCTGTGAGGAAAACAACAAATCCCAGTGTTTTCATACTGTTTACTAAAATACACACAGGAAACAAAATACAGTTTATTAAGCATTGTTGTATTCTTTAGTAGCAGAACAATGACACCCTGTAGAAGTCAAACTGCAGTAAGTTCTAATGAAGAAAATGAACCAAATGAGCTCAAATTGCAGATAGGTTGTTATTTGACCCTCCAGACTCATTTCAGCCTCTTCCTCAACACAGTGTTCCAGCTCAAGTAAATAATTCCCACCCTTGAGAATAACAGTGCTGTATGATATAGGGAGTTTGCAGAAATGTTACTCCTGACATTTGGGTACAAAACATCCACTTATCCCTAAGTAGGTGTGGAATCTTCTTTTAATTACTTTTTTCTCATTTGGTACAGGATATTTTCCTTATTTGTGTTAAGGGTACAGTGTTTTCCTATGACTGAGGAAGATTGGACAAAAGTATTCTCTTCTTGCATCAAGTTGTCACACAAAACACATGATTTTAAGCAGTTACTCACTACTTGGGTTGTCGCCCATCAGTTACAAGCATCTTAGCTTGAGCATGTGAGCACAGATCTGGGTCAGTCCCCTGAGCTGGAGTTGAGTATATGCTAGGTAATTTTACCCTCTCCAAATAAACCTCTCAGCTCTCGATTTGCTAGAGCTTCTGGATGGTTTTGTCACAAGTGTTTGTCACAGGAGTCTAGCTCTAGTCCTGAAAATTATTGTTTCAGGTTAAAATGACTGTGATCTCTCATCTAGCCCTCAGAGACAGGAGCTGTCACTTTGAAGACTGACTGAAACAAATCCAATAGGAGCATTAACTGTGGATCTTAGAGCAAGTAGGAGGGAGTAGACATTTGCTTAATGACCATTAGTAGATATAAATATTCAAACTGCTAACATGTAAGTGAAATGAACAGTTTTGGAGTAAAAAGCATCTCTTTTGAAAGGAAGCAGGAATCCTAAAAAAATCTGGGAGACCTTTCTCCAACTCATCGCTGCCTGTTTCTCTCTGCAAGAGCATTGCAACCTCTGAGTGTCACCTGATATGGGGATGGTAGTTATGAGAGTTGAATGTGTGGGATTATGAGCAACAGAGCCACAGCTTTCTGTGCCTAAGTCATGGCAGGGGTCAGTGCAGCAAAGGTTTTTGTGCTTCACCCTTCAAAAGGCACAGATTATATATATCCGTTCCAGTTTTGCTAGGCCTTGTGTGAGCTACATGAGTAAAAAACCACTTTACACACCAAGAGGTGCATCTTAATGAAGAGTGGCAACATCATGATAATTAAACTTCATGAAACCTCTCAGCTGAGTGTAAGATCTGAGCGTGCATGAGGTCTGACTATGATTCATGCCTCTTTACTTAAACCTGATGACAATTGTGGGTATTATTTTGTAAAATTGCTATTGCTCTACATTCAGTAGCTCTATTACAAGGACAGTGCTTAAAGAAGCTGCCACTGATGTGGGCAGTTGTTTAAAGCCAAAATATATCCTCTCTTACGTTTTAAGACATTTCTTTCCTGGAAGCGTATCTTTGAGTATTCTTCACATCATAGGTATGCACTTACCAATAATTAAAACATTTTCAGTTGTTTACATTTTATAGTTGAATTGTTGCCCTTGTTGCCAGACAAATGGAATATACTATAACTTTTTTTGGTTCTAGACAGCTGTCTTGTTTTAGAAATATTTTGAAGAATGTTTCTGGGTTTTTAATGAAATTATTTTTTATATTTTAATCATAAACGTAACAATTCTCAAACCTAATTCAGTAGTTATATTTCTTCACTCAACTAATAACTAGAGAGATGACATTAGCAGTATATTTCTGAGAAAGCTTATGGAATTTATCCACTGAAGAATTTAGGCTTGGAAGACAGTAACATAAATATATGGCTTTTTAATTCCAATCCCACTTTTTGGTCTCCATTTCCACTCTGCCAGTGACCATTAGTCAGGAGGCCTGGTCTCAAATCTGTAGCTGCTGTGCTGTCCCATTATGTATAATACTGTTGCAAGATTGCTGAGTCGGGGCTATACCAAGTAAAACTGGTAGCTCCTCTTGTACAGCTTCCAGCTATTAAACACCTCCCTAAATGCATCAGAAATCTTCAAGTGTTGTGGTGAAAGGACTCCAGTGAGCCAGTCAACCTGAAAAAAGAGCTGCATCTTTAAAAATATTCACAAAGGCTTCACAAAGCAATCTAATAAAATCTGGATTTAGTGCATTATTAATAAGAATATTTGGGACTTTTTTAGCAGCAACTTTTTTAGATGTAAAAATCAAAGTGCTCAAGCTACTGTATTAGGTTTAACATTGGTATTGTAAAGAATGTTCTGTTATCCCCTGTTTGACAGGGAAAGAGACCTGAGCTCAGACTTATTTTAATGAGCATCGGGGGAAAGATCATCAGCAAAGTGGTGGCAAATTCAGGAGAAAAACTATGGATTTTCCCTACCTGCCAAATCCCCCGCTTTAAGAAGGAGACAAACGCTTCATACATCCAGAACGGCCTTTTAGCTATATGTCTAGAACCTCTGGATATTTGGCAGAGAAATTTTTAGAAAAGGGTATAATATATGCAGTTTTAGATATAAGAAATTCTGGATGGTTCCTACTGGTAGCATATATAATGTGTGCCATGACTCTTTGTCCGAGACACGTGTGACAAGAAATCCCAGAGAGATAGAACACCCACTGCTTTTTAAATTTCAAAGGATGGTAGATATGTTTCCTTTGCCTTTTCTCCTTCCTTAAATATCACCAAATAAAAAAATCATTACCCAGTAGAAAAAATTACAGAGGTGATGATTTCATCTATATAACCCAATGCACCTGTATAAAGTTCAGTGAGCATTCAATCAGAAATTATTATTTCAACTCTAATTCATCCACATTGTTCTCTATTAATAAAAATAGCCTGCAACCAGCAGGTCGCACCTGGTAAGTGTTCCTAGTGTTCCTGGGTGGACAATGAATCTCTGTAGTTGTGCTGCTGTGTTAGGTATGGTACCTGACAGACCAGATCAGACCCCAGATCCATGTAGTCCAGTAACCAAACCATAACAGTGGCCACAAGTGCCACCAGGGACAGTGGTGGAAAAGATGTAAATCAAATGTGTTGGAGCACGGCAGGCATCTGTCTCACGGTGCTCCTCGAGACTGTGTGCTGCCTTACTGCTGAGATAAGAGTAACAATCAGGCATTAGACCCGAGTAATTCAAGTGCATCTACTTGCAGATTACACTGCAATTGTCAGTAAAAGGGCAAGCACTGACACTACATAGACTTTAAATCAACTAAATATCTGTTGATTTTGATACACAATCGGGGTTTTTTATTGAATATGGTCTAATAATATTAAGAATGTTAAGCTTTGGGAAAATTAATTTTCTTTTTAGCTGTTAGTAAAGAAGAATGCAGTTTATGCAGTAAGGCTTTGTAAGACAAGCCATCAAGAAAATTTCCTCTGCTTTTGATGTCAATCTGAGGAAAAATTTTCTGCATTTTTTAAGGAACATACCATAAGAAAAAACACTTAACTCACCTAGGATAACCAATCCCAGCAATTTTAGGCTTACTATGTTTATATGAATTTTTATTTCTAATTTTTTTCCCCAAGGTCTAGTTCCCTTTCTGCAAAGGATAATCCATGATTCATGCATAGAAAATCATCTAATTGATGCAAGAAATACTTTGAACAAGATCACAGGAGTGGCAACACCAGGACAGATTATTGGTCTGTTACGTCAGGCATTTGCTTCTGGAATGGCCTATATAGTTGGGGGGAAAAAAAATCCCAAAACAAAACAGAAAAAACAACCCAAAACAAAAGCAACTTTACACATATAGGAGGCAACTTTGCTGTATTACACAATGAAAAAATCATCTGGCAGCCAAGAGCAATCATTATGTTTCAACCGCACAAGGACAGGTACTTCTTAAATATTTTTATAGTCTCCTGGAAAAAACCCAAAACTTTTTGTACGTTTCGACTGGTTTTTAAGTTCTATAAAAATGCAGGTTTTGGTGGTGGTCAGTACCAAAAGTAGGTCACATAGTGTGCGAAAAAAGTGTTTATGGTGGACATTTATGATTCCTGAGCCAGCATCAAAGGAGTGAATTCTGCACCATATTCATTAGAACAGAACGTTATTTCAGTTAAATAGGTTAAATTTTGGTACTTTGCTTAGTATATTTTTTCTTGAAAGCTCTGAATTGGGAGGGAGCACTGTCCTTTGCAGGTGTTTCAACCGCTGGATTGTGATACTTGGCGCTTCCCTTACAACCCCAGCTTCTTGGCGTTAACTGCCTATTCAAGAATGTCACGGTTTTTGAAACGCTGTAAACAACACGCCAACAGCAGAGAGCCCAGCCAGGGGGAGGGCTCGGGGGCCCAGCACACAGCAAAAACCATCTCGGCGCTGTGCCGCTCTCTGAGCGGTGCTGGTGGCCGCTGGGGTCCCACGGCCATGAGCGAGGCCACAGCCGCACCGCTCGCCTTCCACTGCCCGCGGGGCGCCGCTCCCGCTCCCCGGGCACGGCGGCGGGGCCGGGGCCGCCCCCGGGAGGGGCCGGGCGGGGGCGGTACCACTGCCGCTACAAAGGGCGGTGCGCGGCCGGGGCTGAGCTCACAGCCTGCGCTCCTCCGGCGGCCGAGAGCTCCGAGCCGGGCGTCGAGCGGCGCTCGGCCCCTCCGCGG
>VYXB01003934.1:38638-178641 GCA_013397135.1 Pachyramphus minor | reverse complement strand
GTGCTGGCTAAGTCGGGGAAGGCAACACGGAGAGAGCCGCGCGTCCCCCCCTCCTGTCGGCAGCGGGCAGCGGCGGAGCGGGCCGGCATGGCGCGGGCAGCGGAACCGCAGGGCCGGCGGCGCGGCGGTCAGTGCGGTCCCTCGGGTCCCGGGCGCGGGGGGGGCTCCGGACCGCGCCGTGTCCCCGTGGCGGCTCCGCTCTGAGCACCGCGTCGGGTCCCCTCCACGGCAGCGAGGTGCACCCGGTGCTTTGCCGAAGTGCGGTGGTTATGCCCGCATCTCCTTTAGCATCTCTTTCTTGTTTCTCATTTAGGATCTGTGGTTGCCTATTTTACGTCTGCAAAGTTTCTTCTTTATCTTGGGCATGCACTGTCCACTTGGGTAAGTAAAATATCGGCCTGGTAGAAGTAGGATTTTATTAATCTAGCTGTGACTTACCTGAGTTTTACTGGTACTTTCCAAAAAATTTTCACCTAGCACATCACACGAAGACAGAGGTCTGATTACAACACCTCGCTGTTAAAAGCCTTCATAGTCTTTACATGATGTGTTGCAGTAGGTTCAGGTGTAGTGCAGTACTCACTTTCTGGAGGGCCTGGTTCTGTCCCTTTTTATGCTTTTAAATAACTACAGAACCAGGGAGACTTGTTACAAAGGAGCAGAAAGAGAGGCAGTCCGTTGCAGCATGTATATGAAGGACTTATATATTTACTAATGGGAAATACTCGATGGACTCACTACTTCTACTCCTTGGGAAACCTGATAATACCATCAGGAGTTTTCTCTTTTTCTGTAAAAACGTTTGCCTTCTGAAATGCTTTCCTTCTGCACTTAAGTAACTTGTTACACCAGCTTTTACTATGTTGAAGGATACTGAAAACAAACAAACACCACCTTAAAATATGTAGTGAAAATAGACAATCTGCTTCTATTCTGTATAGCAAAATTAGGAGTATTAAGTCTTCATATAATGGCTTGATTAAAAAAGAAGTGAAAATTTCTCCCCTAATATTCCTTGCTTTGCCTTTTAGTCCCACTTTTGGGTTCTTTTGATGTGTGCATTGAACAAATGGCTGATCTACAGTTACAACACTGCCTGCAAAACTCTAGCAGCTTCTTGCTTTCGCTGACCTGAAAGGTCATATTGATGTTTCTGTCGGTGGAAGAAAACTTTGAGTGGTATCAAACACATGTTTAAACAAGTGCAGTATTTTGGCAGTTGTTAGTATTATTGAAGGAACTGAGTGGTGATGTGTCTGCTTGGTTCGTTGCTTTTTAGAGGTCAGAGTTGTTACCTGCCAAAGTTTTTGTCAGCCATGCCCACAAACCCTGCTTGCTCCTCTCTGAGTGGTTCAAAGCTTGGCAGTAGGATTGCTTTCAGAGTACATGAGTAAAGGTGACGAAGCAAAGTTTGAGAATAATGTTGCACACCATAACAAACATTAGACTGCAAGATATCTATTCAGCTGTTTAGCAAGAGTGTACTCCTGGTTATGTTCTGGTAGGTTTTGTGCTGAAAATCTTGACTCAAAAACCCCTGACCAAGCCTGCTGAAATAACAGACAATACATCTTATTTTGTATCTCCTAAGCTTTACTGTTCGTGTACACTGGAAGGAATTTTGGTAATAGGAACACTAAATACCCAAATCTTCAGAACTCTATGTAATAGATTATATCTGTTCTAGAATGGCTCTGTCCACAATACGAAACCTGACAGAAACGGAGTTTTGCTGTAACTGAGGGAGCTAATTAGGTTTCTGTGTTACTATGCCATTCCCAAATAAAAAACAAAGCTGTAAATGATTAAACATGTCACATCTCAACAAATGTTCAGACTTGAACAAAGTCTAGACTCTGTCGGGCTCTGGCTGAGTAAAGCATTTGAACTCTGCTTGGCCTCAGGGATGTGCTCTGCTGAGTTGGAGTCTCAGACCTTATTGTATTTAATCCATTGCTGTCAATCCCTCAGCAGTAAAGAGGGAACAGGATGGAACTGGGCTTACCTTGTTGCTGCTGGGCCTAATGCTTCCCATGAGGTTGGTTGGTTGCAACTTCCCAGCCTTATCTGTGCCCCGTCAGTAGGTAGTAGCCTGGCTCCTGCGTAGCTTGTTGTCTTCAGTTCTGAGGTGGGATGTATACCTTCAGTTTGAGGTGATTATAAGGATAATTATAACTAAAGAAGAGGAAGAGCTGTCTTTAAAAGGATAGTGAGGCTAAACATCTGTAGCTATTTAGGAGTTTTGAAATACCCACATTTTGAAGTGGGATTAAGTATATATAATCAAGGATTTGCCTGATTCCGAGGGCAATATTTGCATTCAAAGTTTCAATAGAGTTTGGTTTGAAATTATGTACCTGCTTCAAGCCTTTGTAATTCACTAATATTGTTTTTTTATGGCACTCCTTGATCTTTGCTTGCTCCTTATGGCTTTTAATTCATGAAAGAAACTCATGCTTCCAGGCTAGAACGGCTTTGGTTACCGCAAGAATTATTTCTGTGGATTGGCCTAATCAAAATACTCTGTGTAAATGCATTGGGTAAGGTTGAGCAATGTTTAAATGAACTGTATAGAAAAATCCTGATTTCACTGGAGTCAAAGGAACCTTCCCATGAGTTTCAAGTGAGATTCAATTTCTCAGTCTGATAGTAGTGGCTGGCACTGACTTTCACATGCTTAGGTTATTTTAAAAATGCCTTTTTCATCTTGTCACAATTAGGTAGCTGAAACATCTCTGCATGAAGAAAAAACCCAACCTGCTCTTGTGAAATGTTCTTGCGAAAGTACATTTTTAGCTCACTTTTATAGCTTAATAAACAGTTATACAGCCTAATCAAAACTTATTTCATCCACCTGCATGTATTTTAATTGAATTCTATAAAGTACCACCTCAGGTCATATTAAGTTTAAGTGAATGATTGACTTGGGAAGTTATGTCCCTGTGGATTCATTGCTGGGATATTTTCTATGTATTTCTACTAACTGACCATGGAATATAAGTGGAACATATTTACTATGACTTTAGGTGTATCTTGACTGAAAATTGGTTTATTATATGTGTGAGGGAACATAAAAGATGATTGTGCTTATAGTAGCCTTTTTCATTGCATTTAGCTAAAACCATACAAAATACCCAGAGTTTTAATTTGAACACATGAAATTTTTCTTTCCATGTGATTGGAGTATTTTTTTCTGCCTATGGTTAGGGAAACAAATATGAAGGTTTATACATTACAATGTTTACAGAAACCTCCTTCAGGGAGCTCAAATAACATTAAAAGGCAAATGCTTTTTGTGTCTGTACTATATTGAAGACTTTAATCATAGTGCAGTTATTTTGACTCTCCAAATAGCATTCTTTTTCTGTATGTCTCAGTTGCTGTGGTACATAAGTTAAATTTGACAGGCTTCGCTTTTCAAAAGTACTTTTATTTTATACCTCCCCCAGCCCTTCAGAATATTTGAGGTCCATAGAAGTTTGTACTGTTTGCTGTATCACCTAGCAGTTGTTTATTTAAGATAAGGCAGAAGAAAACAGGTTTGTGTTTGGTTTGTAAAAGGCTAATGCTAAGGGGACCTTTATTAGACAACTTGTGTACCTTAAAATAGTATGAATTATTTCTATTCATCTGCTCTGTTACTGATTACATAAAGCGTTTTCTGTCGTTCATTTCTTGCAACATATTAAAAATAAAGTGAGATGTGACTCCCATCATGTGACAGCAGAAAGACCCCATCTATTCATTAGCAAACCTGAAAATGTTTTGGATAGTATGGAAATTACTTCATTTGAACATGTTTAGCTGTTTGGGCTCCCTATTTGTACCTGTAGCAAGTGGTATCAGAACATGAAAATGTATTCTAAGCACTAGGTTAAAGTAACAGTAAGTTAAATAGGCTGAACTAGCAATGAGTTTACAATATAGGTTAAATGAGCTCTGATATCCTACCTGTGAGTAATATGCCAATGCTAAGCATGAAAATAGCTGAAGTCCATTGACTTAGGAAACTTCAGTTAACATTTATCCATGTCTGTCCTGAATTGTATGATGACTTGCTTTCACTTAACCCACTCTTGTGTTTTAAAGCAGCACTTAAGCTTTGATTGTCTAAGAGCAAACTGCTGTCTCAAAGTTATTTAATAGTATCTGTAATCAGTAAATCTGTTGTTAATATTTGATCTGTGCGGGGGAATTTGTGTAAGCTTTTTGAGGCTTGTTGGGTGTGGCTGGTAATAAACTTGATCCTGTAATACTATAATAGAAAATATCTGGGATTTTTTGGATGCGGTGTTACAAGCTGTATTGATTCACTTGATTAGGACAGATGATCTTAGTGATACTGGGATAAAATCAATGGTGACAGGATAAAAAAAAAAAAAGCCACCCCAACTTGCATGCTCAACAAACTTTTATTTTAGTACAGACTTCTTGTCGGGGCATTAGTAACATAGTGAACCTGTGTGCTTGCAGAGTGCAAACAGTAATGCTGCATATGTGTGTTCTCTGCAGGGAGATCGTATGTGGCATTTTGCTGTGTCCGTATTCCTGGTTGAACTGTATGGAAACAGCTTACTCCTGACTGCAGTCTACGGACTGGTTGTGGCGGGATCTGTTCTTCTCCTGGGAGCTCTTATTGGAGACTGGGTGGACAAGAACTCCAGGCTCAAAGGTTAGATGTCTAGTGCAGGTTATTTACTTAAGGATGCATCAAATTAATGTTGAAGCTGATAGAGTTAATTCCTCAAGTCACATATGAGAATGGGACTTGCTAATTTCTTTATAAGAAGGGTGGAGTAGAGTTTCAGAGTGGTGATGGTTACACAAAGATACTGTCCAAGGCAGGAGGAAAACAGTTTTTAAGTGGTGATCTCTGTTACTCAGGGTAAACCTGTCCGATATGTTGGGATGCATAGAAATGCAGAAGATAAAACCCCATAACTTTGACAGACCAGGCTGTTTACAGTCTAACACCAACACACACTGTGCATTATTTGTTTTCTTCTGTCAGGATACAAGCATCTTTCACTTCAGTGTAAACACACGCTGCATTTGCATTATATATATTTTAAATATGTACACTCTAGCCTATTATATAAAGAAAATGGCATCACATTCTTCACATGAATTTTTACTTTCCAAAAGTTTACAAAATAGCATCCCATCCATCCATGGTAGGTTGAAGATAAGTTTTAGAGGTTTGAGCTAGGCTTTTACTGCTGGAATGGTAGTATCAGCATTTAAACAGACTTTGATTGAAAAAAGATCTACTTGGACTGTGAATCAAGAGCTATAAAGTTACATCAGACATTAATTTGTTTCTGTCTAAGACAGTGGAAGATTAAAATGCAATATGAAGTAGACTTTTGCTGCTTATATTTTGGGGTAGACTAGGAAAACAAAATTATTTAAGGAAACTATGCATGTTACTTATGTCCTCCCTAAGGTTATAGTTAGCTCATTCTTATTTCATAACTACTGTTCTCTGTTTTGATTTAAAACAGTGGCCCAGACATCCTTGATCGTACAGAATGCATCTGTCATCCTGTGTGGTATTATCCTGATGATTATCTTCTTGTTTAAGACACAGCTCTTGACATTATACCATGGATGGCTTCTTGTGAGTGCTTGAACTTGTTAATAAGAAATTAATTTACAAAGAAACTTTGGGCAGCATGGGAGATGGATGGATTTTTATTTTTTTTTTCCTCTAGTCTGTTTAGACATTCCTGAGAGCTAAAACTGGCAAATTAAATTGAGCTTGTTGGGTAAACAGAGATAATAGTTTTGTGCCAGGAATTGTAAAGTAGACTTGATCTTGTTTTGTGTGAATAATAATGTTAAAATGTGTGGATTCAAATGTGAAAGCCTTTTCTGGTTGTGCAGGAGGTGATTTCATCAATTTTCTCATGTTGTAACTCTTTCCCCCTCTCTCTAGACAATGTGCTATATCCTGGTTATCACAATAGCAAATATCGCCAATTTGGCCAGCACTGCCACAGCAATCACAATTCAGAGGGACTGGATTGTTGTGGTTGCAGGGGAAGACAGAAGCAAACTGGCAGGTGAAATATGTTGCCTTTTTAATACTTTACATGTCTTACTTTCCAAGCTTAGTGGGGTTTTGTGTTGTTTTTGTTTTTTTTTTTTTTTTACTAGGGTTTTACAGATACTAGTGCATCTTTAAGTTCCAGGTATTATCATAAAACATCAAGTAAAGGGGCAGCCTTCTATTTTGCTCTTCATTGCTCTGAGATCAGAAATTACTGTTGTGATTACCATTCACTTAGACATCCCTAAACTTGTTTTGTCCTCCCTTTAGACCTGCTGCAGATCTGTCAGGAAAACTAGTCTTGCGGAACAAGCCAAGTGTTGCAATACTTTATTTTTAGGTCCCTGGAATGAAACAGAAAACTCTTGCATAACTGGTCTCCTCTCATAGGGATCAAAGAGGTGCATGAGAATGAAGTCCAGAACAGTTAAGTAGGTGGATCAGGATATTGCCAGTAGGTAACACTGTGCATGCAGATGCACTGGAAATCTTGCATGTCTCTAGCATTATATGTCTAAGTCAGACCTGTGAACACCTTTCTTCACTTGTCAAAGGGAAATAGAGCTTCCAATTCCATCTGATACTTTTGATCTTTGACCACAGACTTAATCATCCTTTTTTGCCTAGAAAATATTTTTGCTTCCCCTCACCCTTTCTTGCACAGTAGCACTGGTACTGTTAGGGGAGAGAATAAGTTCCCATTCAAATTCCACTGCAGCTTGATAGTCATGACACTACTTGGATGTTAGAGTTTGAGAATGTCCCCAGGGATGCGCTGAACCTGACTGTGCTTTGCTGAGTGTACTCTTGACCACAAGGTAAATCACACCAAGGGGTGTGTAATGGATCTTTGGCTCTGCTGCTCCTCTGACTGTAGCAGACAGTATGGGAAGCAGCACTTTTGCAGTGAATCTGACCAGATTATATGAGCTCTGAATCAACCCCATAAGGGGACTTAAGCGTTCTCAGATAGAGGAACTGGTACTGAATCGCAAATAAGGAACAGAGCAGCTTAACATTACCAAGACATTTATAGCTTACTAACTCTGCAACTAAAGTTACTCTGACACAGTTGAAATACCTCCAGGCCTAGATAGCATTTCAGCTTCTGGACTCTGATTTTGTATGAAGCTGCTTAAATTGCCCATAAAGTTCAGAGTCCTTTTAGGGATT
The DNA here is from genome assembly GCA_013397135.1 of Pachyramphus minor. Taxonomy (NCBI): domain Eukaryota; kingdom Metazoa; phylum Chordata; class Aves; order Passeriformes; family Tyrannidae; genus Pachyramphus; species Pachyramphus minor. Next base: position 171,416 of record VYXB01003934.1, on the reverse strand, counting down.
TTAATCTTGCATTCCAGATTTTTACTTGATGTTTATCTCCAGTGAAGGAATATTGCTTACCCATTTTATGCAGGAAAGGCTAATTCTTAGATGCTTTGAAAGTGCCATATTTAAATTTTCCAGTATACAGACTTCCCCCTATAATCTTTTATTCTGACCTTGCTGTCCCTTTTTAGGTCATGCCTTTTGTAGAGCAGCAGTACAGGTGAACTTCCTTCATGCATGTGAATCACAGGTAGAAAAATAGCTACTGTATGTAAGAGTCTTAGTTTTAATAGTTCTTGTGAACCTTTCTTCCTGTGTCAGATCTTACTCAGCAAATCATCTCCCCCGTGCCTGTCCTGCATACCACACCTAAGATAAGGTACAGACCACACCTGCGGAGAACTGCCTGGGCGGCAGTCCTGCCTCTTCACTGCTTCATGGTCTTGGGCACAGTTGTATGACCTCACATATTTTGTACTGAAAAATCAGGCAAGTGGTTACTCTAAATTCTCATTCAAAATCAACCACTGAATTAAGCACCTTAGTTCAACAGATTTATCTAAAAGATCCCTTCCAGGCTGAGCAGGGTTGTTTTGCATTTAATCATGATTTACCTTGGAGACTGTTGAAATTCCCAACTTAAAATAATGAAGTGCCAGCATTAACTTTGCAGCAAACACTGTTGTCTATGTCTGCTCTGTTACCTTTCCTCAAAGAGAAGCCTAAATTATGCAAGTCAGTGGAGTAGGGAAATAAGGAGTTCTCCTGGCTTCCTCTTCTTCATTGCCCTTGGTTAGTTTTCCTCTTCACTCTTACATTGTACCTTTCCTGAGTGGAAATACTAGCCTTCCTCAAATACTCAAAAAACAAAGCTCAGTTTTTGGAATTTCTAAAGCAAAGTATTACGCAAGTATCTAACTTAACTATTTGACTGAGGGTTAACTAGATTAACACTGAATTGCTTTAGAATTCTAAATAGAATAATATAAATGTTTCTTTGAGTGCCAAGGAATAATTCTCTATAGGTTCAGTAGAGCAGCTTTGTACTGGTGTACAATTCCAGTTGCCCTTCAAAAGCTCTAATTTCATAGTAGGACTCTAAAATGGGGCTTGAGATGTGCTTCGAAGCAGCCTGAAGCCCTGATGAGTGAAACCATTGAGTGTCTAGCAGCTTCTAGGAGTGGAACAATGGCACTACTAATTGGGAACTCAGAGGAGTCTGGAGGGTTTAATGACACTAAATTGGCTAAGATTGAGGAGAGTGAGACATCCCCTGCCAGCAAATGAAACATGCGTTTGTTCTAAGAATGGGCCACTTGTTTTGACTCTAAACATCGCAGTGTGGAACAGAAAGCAGTGAGGACTTTGCTCAGTAAGATCTGAGAATGCCTACAACTGTCATCAACCAGTGTGACTCAACAAGGAAAGGTAAAGCCATTTCAAAGGTCTGCTGCTATCACGGTGGTACTGTTGTCACCAGCTGTTAGAAGGAAGTGAAGGAGACTAAGATGTGTTGCAGTATTGGGAGATAGTTTCAGCAACTCCCATCTTTACAGGAAAGAATTCTACCTTAGGGGATTCTTGGAACTGTGCATGCTAGGTTTGAGTGTTACAGAGATAGACTTTCACTGTAAACCCAGCATGCTAAACCTTGAAGACCTCATGCAGGCAAAACTGGCGGGAGTAGGGATTTGGCTTAGAAACACCTTGGTTGGTGGCAGTAAACTTCAGCACTTGAACACTCTGAAGATGCCTCTGGTTACCCCTGTTGGAACCACTTACGGTCAGCGCAAGACTACTTAGCTTGATGTCTGTACATGTGCAATTCACTGTTATGTTATTGAATATTTAACTGTAAGTGTTCCACAGTTATTTTATATCATCACATAATTTCTGACAGATATGAATGCCACAATAAGAAGAATTGATCAGTTGACCAATATCTTGGCCCCCATGGCAGTTGGTCAGATAATGACGTTTGGCTCCCCGATGATTGGCTGTGGATTCATTTCTGGCTGGAACCTGATGTCGATGTGTGTGGAATATCTGCTGCTCTGGAAGGTTTATCAGAAAACCCCTACTCTGGCTCTCAAATCTGCCAAAGTTGAAGAATCAGAACTGAAGCAGCTAAATGTAACAAAAGGTACTGAAAACACAAAAGTAACAGAAATTCACAGTATATTAATTACGTCAGTCAGATGAACTGTTGACTTTGTCTACAGACACTGTTTTGAGGCTATATAGCTTTCTACTCAGAGCTTGGAGGTTTCAGGTTTTGGACATAAATACCAGAGATTCTAATCCAAGTAACAATACTTAGTGCAGCTGTTGGAGGAATTCCATAAAATACAGCCAAAGAATGATTCCTCACCTCTTAATTAACCCTTTAGAGTACGTCTTCTCTCTGACTTTGGGCTGATTGTAAGGAATGCTCCTATCCATCTGTACCACAGCTAATAATCTGGACAAAGCCCTTGGCTCTGTAGTGTCTAAGGGCAGAACAGCCTCTATAAGACTATTTCTTGCTAACTCATTTCTACTTACACGTAGTACTAACAGGCTTTCAGGAGGTTGTAGAATAGATGATCATATTTCTGGTCTGGCAGGCTTGAATGATTTCCTCATGCTGCACGAAATGGTGGAGTAAAAAAAAAAATCTGCTTTGACCTTCAGTTTTGCTTTCTTGGCCAAGCCGAGCAACTGGGACTTGCAGTGTGGGTGGCTATGACTATGGCTATTGCTGTAAGCAACCTTAAAATTGGTATTAACATTACTTCAGGTAGACTGAATATGAGAAATAAAAATTGTTTCAGAAGCAGATTTTTTACTATGAATTATTTGAAGTGTTAGATACTGGAATACAAACATGTTTTCTCATTTTTAAGGTAGCAGTATGTGAATACTACCAAAAGCTCATCTTTTGGACTCCAAAAAAAAAAACCAATAGGTTGCAATTTTCAGGTTTTTTTAAGAAATGTTTTTAAAAACACTGCTCAGGCATCCAGACATTTGTAGAGTTTCTATCCATATTACTGATGTAAATACTGCTATGGGTTTTTTGGATTTTTTCTTTTGTCTGTTTGTAATCAAGGTGCCTTTTTCCTATATTACAGTGAAAATGAAATTGTAGAAAAGCCTGGTTTAAAAGGTTTGTTTAAGTCAAGCTTTGAAAACTTTTGCTTCTGGATAGGCTTCAGCCTTAGTTCTTCTACCATTACCTGAGATATTGACAGATGTTTAAGTATTCTCTTCTTCCTGCAGTTAGTACATTTAAGCTTATAAAGCTATGTTAAAATGTCAACTAACATTGGCATTTGTTAAGCAAATATTGGATTTATGAAAATGGAGCATTTGCTTACAAGTCTAGAAGCAGGCAGTACTTTCTCCTATCACAGTTCAATTAAATAAACAGGAGTTTAAATTGATAGGGATGAATTTTACTTGATCTTACTCTACAGGTGGGATTTTAAGGACACTTTTTAAATTACTTTGGTAATTGGGAGAGATCTTGGTTGTGGTGTTTAACTGATGCACTTCTGCAGAAGTGAACTTAAAATTGTTTGTCGGTTTACACTGTGCACTTTCCAGGTAGGAGTGTACCTGACAGCTGCCTTTCTGTTTACAGAGGGTGACATGAAACCTGCTGAAGGTGTGCAGTTAATTGTTGAGAAAGATGTAACTGGCTTTGAGCCCCAACAGGAGAAGGAAGTTGGCTGCGCTGCCCGCATTGCTGAACCCTTCATAACGTTCCGTGATGGATGGGTCGCGTACTACAACCAGCCGGTGTTTCTTGCAGGCATGGGGCTTGCATTTCTGTACATGACTGTTCTGGGCTTTGATTGTATCACTACAGGCTATGCATACACTCAGGGTCTGAGTGGCTCCGTGCTAAGCCTCCTCATGGGTGCCTCAGCAGTCACTGGAATCATGGGAACAGTGGCTTTCACTTGGCTTCGTCGCAAGTGTGGCCTCATTCGCACAGGTCTCATTTCTGGAGTTGCTCAGTTTGCTTGTCTGATCTTATGTGTCATCTCTGTATTTATGCCTGGAAGTCCTATGGATTTGACTGTTTCCCCATTTGCTGACATCAGTGCCAGGCTATTTGAAAATGAGCCATTACCTACTATAGCATCTCCAGAACCTGAAATGATTTTGGCAACTGGAATGCCCAACTTGATAAACGGGTCTACTACTCCTGCTAACAGCGATCCAGAGATGAGTCCTGAGCCCGTGCCTTTAATCTCTGTTAGTCTCCTGTTTGCAGGAGTCATTGCTGCTAGAGTTGGTGAGTATTATGTCTCTATTAAAATTTTGCTTATTAACTGTTTTTCACTTTTAAGATTGCAGTCCTTGCAAACTAAATACAAATTTTAATTTAGAATTTAGGCTATAGTTGGAGTGTTATATCACATTTCGAAGGCTAATTGATTGTACTCCACATAAAAATGAAATAATCACCAGGGCAAAGAATGAAGTACTAATTTCTTATAGATTGTACGTCACTAACTTTTTAGTTACCACATTTGGAGATGAACATAACTGATTTTCTGGAATACTCATCTCAATGATTCTCCATCACAACCAAATGAAACTGTTACTAGGAAACAGAACTAAACACATCTGCTGTCAAAGCCTTCAAACTTTGCAGTTTACTAAATTAATCCATTTACTAAATTGTCTAATCTTGGAATTTAGAATAGAAACTTTGATTCAGACAGCTTAGTTTTTTGAGGAATTGCTGGTTAGCATAGTATTGGTATTTTTCAACGGTAGAGGCAGTCAAATGCCTAAATGTAATGGACAGGAACTGTCATCTGTAGAATCTTTGCACTTGAATTCAGCAAAACCTGCAGAAATTAGGAGGAATAAAACACCTGACTCACATGTCTTGGGTTTGTTTGCAGGATAAACTTTTAAAGCGGAATCATTAATGGACTAAAACAGTATGGAAGTTAGTGGCAACTGAGACCATTTTAAACTATGTATTCTGCATATTTTAAACAGGTTTAATTTTTTTGCAGACATCTTTTGCAAAACTCAGTGGTTGTAGCTAGCATGAATACAGAGTAAATAGCTTTAAACCAGCTATTTAAACAAGGAAAAGATGAGCAAAACATTAACTTCACAGCCATGTTGAAGCAAGATATGACAGGCAAGTTAATGCGTCAAGCTGTATGTATGATTTCAGGAAATACTGCTAAAAGGAGGGTAAATTGCTCTTTACTGTGAGTGTGAAATCATTTCTAATTGTACAAGGGGATGTCTTATCCTGTGGATTTTTGGCAGAAATTAGTGTTTGGAAGGATGAATTGTACTGTGCCAGTGATAAAAGCTTACCATGAGAATCCCTGTTGCATGGATAATTCTTTTTTTCTCTCCATAGGCCTTTGGTCCTTTGATTTGACTGTCACACAGTTACTCCAAGAAAATGTGGTAGAATCTGAAAGAGGCATCATAAATGGTGTCCAAAACTCCATGAATTACCTTCTTGATTTGCTGCACTTCATCATGGTCATCTTGGCCCCAAATCCTGAAGCTTTTGGCTTACTGGTGCTTATTTCTGTGTCTTTTGTTGCAATGGGCCACATAATGTACTTCAGATTTGCCCAAAAAACCTTGGGAAAACAACTGTTTGTTTGTCGCACTCCTGATCCCAAAACAGCCCCTGACAGTTCACCACCTGGTAATACATCTACTGTGTGAAAGAATCCACTTCACTTACTAACTTTGCTGCACAGATATCATGGTTAAGCATGTATACTCCCTCTTATGACCCTGTCTCAGGTGTTTCTCTAGAGTTGAATGCATAACTTGGCTGTCTGGGGAAGCTGTCCCAAGAGAAAATTTGTATTACAGTGACTCTGTAAAAAGGCTTCACTTTTGGCAGAGGACAGTCCAGCTGGATCTTGACAGCTGTTGTATCAAAGGATCCCCAGCAGTCATGTATCTAGTGTTTGATCTCAAAAATAATGTTGAAGTTCTGTTGCTGACCCCCACAGTGATACTGTTCGGTGGTTATACCTGCTCAGTTTGCTCATGAGCAGTTCTTGTGTTCTCCGAGTAAAATGCGGGGTTTTTTTTAGTTGCTTCATAATAATTTGTTATGCAGTATTTGGGATTTTTTTGGGAGTTTTTCCTCCAATATTCCTATACCATGAACAGTTCTTCTCCCCTACCTTCTTTAAATTGGTATAAATATCCTTTATAAGTGTAGGACTTTGATGGTCCTTGTGGGTCCCTTCCAACTCAGAATATTCTGTGATCTTTCATGGATTCCTGAAGTGGACTCTTATGTTTTTGATGTTTTCCCAAAACCATGATAGTATTTTATCTGTTTTGGTTTAACTTTATGGAAACACCTTTGCAGGTTTTTTTTTGCATGTTTCCTTACAAATTAGACAAGTGTTAGGTACAAGGTATTGTATTACACTTTTGTTGCACTTCATAGACTAGAACAGCCTCACTTAGTAGAAGCTATTGATGTAACATTACAGAGCATGGCTTTTTAATTGCAAATTGCAGGTTTGCTCAGGTTTGTAGCAGAAAGTGCTAAGGTCAGGAGTACTGGTACAGAAAGATAAATTCTAGTGCTAACTTAGTTTCTTGCCTCAGACTACAAGCAGCTTTAATAAATTTTCCAATATATCAGGCTTTAATAGAGTTTCTGAAAAACATTGTATTTGATAGTATTTAATATTTCAGGCAAAAGAAGGTGGATTACTTGCATTTATCTAATGTGTATATGAGTTTTGACTTTGTTCTAAAATATTGCTAAACCAATGAGATGGTGAATTGTGTGACCCTCTAAAGCAACTTCAGAGCAATGAGAATAATACATCCCTCTGTTCAAGAAGTTCTTGCATTTTTGCTTTTGTTTCTCTACCCTGCATGTTTGCTAACACAGTATTTCCATAGTCATTAGCCCTATGTGCACTCTTGTGGAAACTATGCAATTTGCTTTCTCAGTAGAGTTAAACCAGGTGGTGTTCTGAGTTTTCCTATGGCATGGCAGTCTGACTTCTAAACTTCAATATTGGTAAAATGTTTGTTTGCAAAATAAGTAGTATGCAAAAAAATATTGTCAGAAACTTGTGGAAGTATCCTCTAACTCTTAAGGTGGGTTTTTTTTTGCTTTAGGTACTGTTCTTCATGGTCATATGTGTTGCCAGACTTCAACCCTGGAATGTGTGTGAACTCCATTGAAATTAAAGGCGTTACACCAGGGCTGAATCTAGGCCATTCATCACAATTTTTTTAACCATTACATTATCTATCAAACTAAATAGAATGTAAAGAACCTCTAGTGGTCTTTGTCTCAGATACAATGTTTTTTTAAGGGGAGTGAGAGTGAATTAATGGGAATCCAGTGTACAACCAAGCCTACAGTTTTCAATACCTGGATGTAACAATTTTTCTCTAGTGGACCAAAACCAGTAGTTACTCTATGTTGCTGAAAGTTTCTCAGGGATGTTTTCACTAGGTTTATAAGTGTTTATACTATGACCAAGCATTGGTAGGGTTTTTTTGATAAAATAAAGTAAAATGTGTAATATAGAGTAGGTTTAAAATTTGTGACTCAATCCTGAGTGTAACTTGAGGAAAAGGGAATTTTGCCATCAGCAGAATTTGTCAGAAGACAAAACAAGCTTATCTAGGTTTGTAGAACAGATATGCCCAAACGATAGCATATATGGTATGTGATAAGTACACTAGTAAATAAAACTCCTCTGATTTGCCAAATATGCTTTCTCATGTGTATCTAATTGGAATTGGGACCAGATTTAATGTTGCTAAATATAAAAAAGTAGTCCAGATGTCAGTGAATGTCTCTATACTGCACTTTTAACATCTGAATGCCACTGTATATAATTGGATTCCCTGAAAAAGCTGAAAATGCAGCTTTTTCTGGATTGTCTGCAGCCTACAGAACCCAGTGTGCCTAAAACATAATGCTGTAGCACAAAGCATCAAACATCCCAGAACGGATGTATTCCTGAAGTTTAGAGAGCTCCAAAAGCCTAACAAAGAGAACTGGGAGCATGTAATGTACCTGCCTGTTCCCAAAATGTTTTTTGTTTTTAGGTTTTTTGACCCCGAAGGGCAAGTTAGTCACACTTGAATTGAGTAGCAATTTGTTTCATAAGTAGTTCCACTAGAGAGTGCAGTCAGGATCTCAAGCCAAAAACATAATACTGAGAGGGGAGTGGACCTTTGTATTTTGTGCATATGTTAGGATTTGTATATGCAGATCACAGCTGGAAGGCAAGACAATCCTACAGTTAAAAAGTGGATGCTAGCTTTAAGAGGAATAAGGAGATCTGCATTGGAAAACTGGTATGTATTGGTCTGAGTTGGATGTCAAAAAATGTTTGCTGCTTGAGCACAGCCCATTTGTGTGTGAGTCTAAGATGTACACAGACACCTGTACTTGTTAGTGCTTTGAAGCAATGTGGAGCCTGAAGTCTTACTTAGCAGGACTTTCATAAAGTAAGCATTTTTGGCCTTGTATTTATTTATTTTTTTTAAAAGTGTGTCCAAATTGGATGAAAACTGCCCTTAAAAATGTTCACACTAAAAATTAATCTTACCAGAATATTTTATTATACAACCTTATGCTGGACATAGTATTGATTTATGTATTGTTAAAGCTAATGAATAAATTTGCATAAAACCTTATTTGTCCTGTATTATTCAGTCTGTGGGGATGTTTGTGTGTTACATTAAGTATCAGTCCTGTGGATGAAGGTTTTCAGTATCATGGGATGGAACAGCCATGAAGCGCAAACAAATAGCACTGAGAAAGCAGCAAATGCCAAGTGTAGTCAAAACCTTCCAGTGACCCTAAAACTCTTTGGTGAATTGCTTTTTATTTTTACCACAGTGGTAATGTAAGACAAAATAGTTGAAGGTGAAGTTGTAGTCTTGCAACCACAGCCCGACTCCTGCACTGGTCACAGAGCACTTTTGTGTCTTGGCCTGCAGAGCAACAGAAAGCAAATGTTTTTACCTTCCCACTTGTCTTTTTGCCATACTGAATGTGGTAGTAACCTTTAGGGGAGAATCCTAGGCATAGGAATGGTCACAAATAAATGTAATACTTTTAACACTCCAGTACTTTTCAAAATAGGAAGCAGAATATTTCAAACAGGACTGATTGTGTAGTTAGCATATGTTTGCATGATGAATTGATCTTTAGAAGGATACTGCGTTAATTCATTAGGATTTCTTGGAACTGATTCATCCTTGAACTAGAGTTTTGCCTAAAAAAAACCTTTATGGTTTGTCCCTGGTTACGTTATTACCTTGTTATTTTCCTGTGGAATTAGAATAAGTAGTAGTAATTGCTTGTTCCCATGTGGAAATTAGAATGTGATGAATTAAAACTACAGGCTTCATTGCATGTATCAGACTTGTAGCATTAGGGTAAGTGATGTTTCTCTAAGAGTTACCTAAATGTTAATGTTAAAATTGGATTACCAGGTTTCATTTTTAGCAATGTTGGCCCCCATCACTGCCACTTACAAACTAAGACAAGTGTTAGAATGTTGACTTGAAAATATAGTTACACCTATCCACTTCTGAATATGCAAAAAGTACAGAGAAAAAGAGTTGTGACTACAGTGTAGTATGCTAAGTGGTTAAAACCCACTTTTTTAACCCTTCACAATTTGCCCTTTGGTGGTGTCACTGTGTTCCTTCACTCAGTTGTTCACATTTTGAAAACTTCAGAGTTTTTTTAAGCCCCTGTGGAATTCAGTGGCTCAGCAGCCAAAGGTAGAATGATTGGAGATATCTACCACTGTTTGCTTGTTGTACTGCTTTGCTTGCTAGATAGTTGAGATATCAGCCCTGCCTGTGGAAGGCAAGGTATTCTGTTGTTCTGGTCTTGAATATTTAATTGATTTTTGTTTTCAAAAGCACTTTCACAAACTGAGTGCTGATAATGGGGCTTGAAAGTTGAATCTTTTTCGAGGAAAACAGAGTGAATTCAATCCCTTCAATTTAAACTATTTTCTGTTTCTTTATTGAGAAAACTCTTAGAAAAGGCCTAAGAAGGTTCATATCTAGTAGTTTTAAAATACTACAGTCACTGCTGTATTTGCTTCTGTGCAAATATGCATGTGGTGTGTATGTCCCAGGTCAGTGAACACAAAGTGGTTTAAAGACTTCGTTAGAGAAGAGAGAGCAACTTAAGAACTCTTCTAAATCTAGCTCTGTGGAGGGGGTAATGCCTTCCCATCTGCCTTAAGACAGAGGTATTTTCAGGTTCTCCAGGAATATGTTGTGCTGGACTCTGCATTCATGTCTTTCTCGAGTAGTTAGTACTAGAGAAGCTAATAGTATTAGAGTAACAGTGGTTTTTGTCTTGCCCTCTGTACTCACACATTCTTGTTCCTGCTTTGTGGGTGCTCTTAACTGCATGGGGTAATAAGAATGATTTTTATTCCTGGAATAAGACTATGCCTTTAGCTTCTGCTTTAAAGAAGACACTGTATTTTGCAACACTGAAGGGCAGAAAAAAGTGAACAAGGATGTTTGCTTAAAGGCTTGCAAAGAGCATGGACAAAGTGCACGCTGTTCAATAATGCTTTTTCAAATACTTCAGCTTGTCCTTGTATGGGTCAATATGTCTTTCTAGTTAAACTTTATTGTATTTGGTCCCAAGAGGAGCATGCAGCTATGTGCTTTCCACTCTAGGTATAGAGTGATGGAGCAATTTGTTTTCACACATGCAGAGTTAAGAGCTTTTAATCCTTTGTAAATGCATGGGAAGTTACTCATGTTTGGAAAATCTGAGTCTCCTCCTTTGGCAGAAAAGGGTAAGGGAATGTGCAGTAGATGCAGTAGATACCTCAGCATAACTCATTAAGATCAAAAAAAACCTACAACAGCAAAATGTGTTAAAGCTGTAAATTTGGCTCAGAAAATACCCCCACTGTGTGCATGGTAGGCTGTTGTCTGCTTACACAGGAAATCTGCATCCCAGTGACCCCATACCAGAGGCTGAAAATAAGCTCCTCCTTCAGCAACAGAACTAACGAAGCGTGGTGGTCTCTATCTACATGTCCTTGGTTTGTACACACCACCAGCTGCAATAACTGCAGCTCCCACCCCTGTCTTGTGCAACCCTGCCTCTTCCAGGAGGTGGTCCTGCAGTGCTGCCCCCTCACCTGTTGTATTAGCAGAGCACATGCTCTGCGACACGTGTGCTCTGGGCCCGTGAGGGCTTGGGGGTGGATGGGCCACCTGACAGGACAACCAGCACCCAGGAGGTGTGTTCATGCCAAAGGCACTTACCCTGGGGAAGGAAAACAGTTTCAGGCTTCTCCTTTACCCACCTGCTGAGGTTGAACTCTGAGACCTTTCTCTTCCACCATATTCAGATGGAATTAAGCAAGTGGTTCAAAAGCAGTTTGTCAGGAAGTGGTAGAGGTGACAGAGAACAGTGTAACTGTGTAAATCCTGTATCTTAGAAAAAAAAAAAAAAAGGATAGAAATGTGTCATGTCTGTAATGGGATGTGGGATATGGCTGTATGTTTATTGCCAAAGGCATTGTAACTAACTGATAAAATGGCCCAGAAAAAAATAAGATGAAAGCCCATGCAGACACTGCAAAGCACTACATCAAATTGTGGGTCAGGAATGCTTATTCATTTTAGTAGAAAGTAATTGTGAGCATAAAGTACAACAAAAGTGAAATGTAAGTAACATATAAATAGATGGGAACAGGTCTATACCATGCATGATTCATGAATTGAATCATATAGATTGCAGTTCTCTTTGGAATTGAAAAAAAAATTGAGTCCTGCATCCCATTTTTCCTTTGTATTTGTCTTGAATGGCAGTCCTAACTGGAGAGAAATCAGAACAGTACAACAGTTGTAATCAGAGCTCTAGGAAATACTGAAACGTGCGCTAGGGAACCCTGCTTGACCAGGGAGGTGGGATGAGATGACCTCCAGTGGTTCCTTCCAACCCCATTCTGTAATTCTGTGAAATGAGAAGAGTGAAAGATTTTGGGTTATTTAGAGTCAGAGCTGATGTGCTAATGACACCCGAGTATGTAAAAAGGGATGTGAATAATGTCTAATCTTGCTTGAGAAGACAAGCATCAGTGAAGTCAGATTGCAGCATGCTTGTAACTCTGCAAGTTGTGGAGTTTCTAATCCTGAATTTTCAAGGGCTTACATAATTTCTTCCACTGCTGTTTTTCTCCAATTGCATGTAGTGTATTTCTGCAGTTCTTTCACTTCAGTATTTCCCCTAGAACCACTGCTGAGAGAGTGGACTAGTTCACACTGACTTCACACCAGCCAGCTACCCCTTAGTTACCCTCCTGAGATCTGTGCAACAGTTGGTTTGTCCATCAATAAATACATTTTTTCATTTAATGTTATAATGTTTGATTTCAGTTTACAAGCAACCTCTGAATTCACTATTAAAAGTAGTTCTGCAGAATTAGTAAAATGTTCAGATATATTTTATAAGAATTAAAGGGTTTTTCCCTGAGTACTGTCAAAACTTCACAATTACCACAGATTTCATAGAGCACTGATACAGCAAATCTTCAAAGGGGCACTGTTGAACATGGAACTGAAACATGCTGTTGAAAGAACAAAATGGTTAGGGAGAGAATATTTATGCTTAAAAAGTACAAGTAAAGCAGCTTCAGCACCTTTATATCTAAGGATTCTTTTTAGGTAGGACACCTAAAGTGAAGAAAACACACATTACTCACCTTAACATTTTCAATACAGTTCAAACCATTTCAGTTGTTTTATCTTGAACTAAAGGACTTGATGCCTCTTGGTTATTGTTTGTATAATTTCAGAGAGAATCTTCTTTAACTAAACAAGGTCTTCTGAATTATTTAACATGACAGGCAATTTTAGATTTTTTCCTTCAATTGTACAACAGTACAAATATTCCTGTTTTTCATTAAGCAGAGTTGCCAAAACTGTTTTCCAAAATGTAATATTCCTGTGCAGAGCCTGCCTGCATTCTGTGTGTACACATCCTATCCAGTCTTCATCTCTGAGTTCCTTTAGCTGTCAGTAGCCTGCTGATTGAAGTGCGAACTATACACCTTAACTGGGAGAATTTGGACAGAATGTTTTCTGGGGCTGTTCCTAGAAAAGCATAATTAGGTTCTGTTGAAAAAGTAAATGCAGTGTTTGAATTCCTTTATTTCTGGGAGCTACTTCCCACTGGCTGACCACATCAGACCTGACAGGGAGTTACACAAATATGTGATCTGTCCAGCTGAGGAGGGAGGAGCAGTTGTCCATGTTAGAAATATTTGTTCAGGTGCTACTGGAGTAAGGCCAGTCAAAGTTACTGTTTACAGTATGAAGTGTGCTGCAGTCCATTTATTTTCTAAAGATAACCAAACAAGATAAAGAATCCATTCTTTGGGACAGTTTTGACTTCATTTGCTTGACTGCAATGTACTATTCCCTGTCAACCTTGGCATTGTTCAGCCATGCCTGAAAGGAGCAAACTGTGACACAGCTGGGGGCCGAAGAAACACCAAACAGCCCATCCAGGCTGGGAGCTTCCTTGGGGGATGTCTAAGCACAGCCACAGCTGCTTTGCAGAAACCCCCTGCAAGTTTCAGTAGCGTAATTTCAAGGTATCGGGGCACTGAATGGATGGAACAAACTCTCCCACAACCCCTGCACACAGTGGGGCAATTAGAACACAACCAGTTCCTGGAGAGAAGCACACAAAATACCACTACAAGTGCTATATGTCCATGGAATGAATGTAAAAAAATTAAATGTTTCTCCTGGGAGAAAAATTTTGTACAGGAACATGTCCTGTATGTCTTTTGAAAAGCTTTTTTCCCCTTTGGACTATCAAGAAACTTTATATGTGTTGAGAAGCCTTTATTTACTTATTTTTAAGATAGAATGTTTCTCTTACTGGATGTCTTACTATAAAGCTACAGTCTTGCACACTTCAAGGATCTTTAACTATACTTTTACTGCTTTTACTATCCCAGAGTAGCCTTTCCAAGGATTTTCAGTTGTCAAAGAAGTAGACTCGTGCTTTGCCTCTTCTGTTTTCATCTATGCTGCTTGCTCTAATTAGTTCCTAAAGATGGCAGATACCACAAGCCTCTGTGCAAAATGCACAGTAGCTACAAAATAACAAAATACATCTCATCACCTCTAATTCCTCGCTTTGAATCTGTGTCATTAGGCTCATTTTAGCCAAAAGAGGGAAAAGAAACTCTTCTCCCACTGTTTGTTTCCTCTATTTCTTTAATTTTGTGTGACTGTGTGGACACAAGGAGGAACAGACCTTCTGAATAGAGGAATCAAACCTGACAATACCTAGTCTTTGGATTCAGAGCGAGAGTAGCCTGATTAGACAATAAGTAATCTTTTTTATTTTCTTAAGACACATGCTCAGGTATACCCTCCTATCCAGTTCTGCTTTGCTAAGACTAGATTTTCAGCAACAAAATTGTAACTTGACTTACTTGGATTACTAACATGGATTACCAGTTCAAGTTTGGGGCTGTAGAGGTACATTATGGTTTCATTTTATCTGCTTAGCTGTGATAAAATCTGCATGTTGTCTTATTTAAATGGAACAGAGCAAACAGAAGAGAACAAGGCTGGTAGCTGGATGTTCAGCAGAAAGCTGTAACTTCAGGTTGATTTTGTCCTTGTTTCCCATGTTGCACCTGCTATCCAGTTGGCATTCCCCACTTGGCCACAGAGGGCATAGGTTAGATGAGTATCAGAGCATGAAAACAGAAGTGCTAGAAGATATGTGAGTAACTTCAGAACTTTCTGGCAATTGCAAGTCCTCTTCAATGTGACAAAGGAACTGAAGCAGAGGTCAGCATTCCCCTCCTCCCTAGCCACATATTCCTACATCCACAGAGCTCCAAACCATGGGAGTGGCACCTGTGTGTTCAGGATAAGAGCTGATTTCTGGGTCTATATATTTCCCATGCATCACTTACTTGCTGAAGGTAATTGTGTACACACTGGCAAATTTGACAGCAGAAAAGAGGGATCAAGAGGGTACCCAGTTGGTGGCACTCAGCAGGGTCCTCAGTGGTTTTTGTTGGCTATCCTTATGGCCTAGTGCCCAACACGATGGCCAAGGCAACAGCAGCTTTCAGTTTTGTAGTTCACTGAATGTGTGCAGCATTTCTTGGGATCATACTTAAGCATTACTTGAGGTCATTTTGTGCAGACCTCCATACACTATTACAAATTCCAGGAACCTTCACTGTTGGACTTAAAAATACATATTCAGAGAATGATTTCTCTAGGGCCATTTTGGTTTTCTGAGTCTCTTCATTAAAAGACAGATTCAGTAACAAAAAATTACAGTTCTAATCCTCCTTGATAACACTTCTGAATAGGAGGATATCAGTATGTTATCCTGCTTCTTGTTAGATACATTAAAACCAACTTAGTCATTCCATATTGCTGCCTTTGAAAACTCTTACTGTGGAAGAGTTTAAGCATAAAATAGTGAGGAATATTTCACTTCAGTGGTATTGACTGCAATTCCTACAATGCATTTTTATTCAGCTAACTTTACTTACATCTAGGAATGACACTGTTACTAAAAAGAGAAAGGCCAGTTTCTCAAGAGCAGCCTGAGGAAGTGATACAAGGCTTTATTAGTTGTGCTTGAGGATGACTCAGCATTTCTGATCTTACATCATGCTAAACAAATTATACCAGAAGTTTGGCTACGATCACAAAACAACAGGATAGAGAAAATAAACCACTTCTGGAGGCCTTAGGTACAAGCACTGGTTGGAAGTAAAAAAGCCAGTTCTGACCTGGCTTTCACAGAGCAGCAAAGTAAGGCTGATAGCAAGAGAGGCATGAGAGAAAGCAGTTTCTGTAAAGGAGTATTTTTCTAGAGCTTGTTGAAGAGCATATTGGAGAGCTCAGGTCAGGATGATAAAGGTGTATCCAATGTTAAGGGAGTGGGAAGTACGGCAGCCCACCAGCGTGTGACACAGAACATGCTGCAGAATAAGGGTCATTGGTTTCATGGGATTACCTCTCTTCTATTCATTTAAGTCCCTGCACTCTTCAGGCCTCCAGTTTATTCCATGGATATTCCCATCTTCCCTTGGTCCCTTACTCTGAAGCATGGCTTGTCCCAAAACAGTAAACTGCCTCTAGATCCTACTGCTGCCTCTGAAGTCACCTGGAGTGAGACAATTCTATGCCATCCTGCTGATACTGACTGAAGGTAATTGAGTGCAGGTTGTGTCTCAGGCTCATAGTCTGCAGGGAACCACCATTTCTGGGTTCTGATCATCTTCACTGTTTGCTATTGAAATCTAATAAATTAGGATCATGAAGCAAAACATATTTGTGGATTTCAGGAAAAAGAGCAGCCTATCAGGCAGACAACAGGAGGAATTATCTAATTAGAGCTGAGTGGAGGAGTTCACTGAATTCCTCATGAACTTGTGAGAAATACGTGGCACAAAGGTAATGATTATTGTCTGTCAAGGGTTTGCTCTTTATAGCAGAAATATATAGCACAAAGTACCTGTAACCCCTGTGCAGTGTGGATACAGCAGCTTTGCTAAAGCAGCAAACGAACTCAGCATGTCTTTTGAACAGACCCCATGTGTCCTGCCTACCACAAGCTAAAGTTCCATAAAGGAAACTCTGGAAATGCCACCCTCTGCTTTCTGAGTGAGCTGCTCTCCACAGAGACTGCAGAGCCAGGCTAGGCACGCTTCCTGCCTAGAGATGAGTTTGCTTTTCAAAGATGGATTTTATTTAAAAATTAAAAATAATTACATGATGGTATGTAAGTTACAGGTGAAATGCGAGATCTGCAACTTCAAGTGGCTGTGTCACCACAAACATTTTTCTTACCTCTTCTGTAATAAAAAGGGTGTGAGAATGTTTCTTTATGTGATATCCAAGTTCATGTAAAGGTTACAGAGCAGTTGGTTAACACTTTCTGTTCTTCTTAAGAACACCAATGTGTTTTAAATTGTCAGGTACTACATGGATGGCAGGCAGCCACTGTGGAGAGGTGAAGTCAGCCAGAGGGCTGGGAAGTAACACTCCAAAACTGAACAGAGAAAATTGCAGTAATATTTCTTCCCTTCTTAGGCTTCTCTCTGCAATTTTGCATTGCCTGTCCCCTGGCAGCCCTAATGAGAGGCTGCTCTGCCTGACCTATCCCTATCCCTAACACTCCCAAGGTGAGGTCAGCAGCAGCCATAGTGCACTGGGGACAAAGCAAGAGCCCCTGTACACTGGCACAGGGGCCAGAAAGAGGGTAGAACTTGTGCTGTTGGAAGAGGGGTGCCCAGCCACCTCAGGAAGATGTGTCCAAGTTCATCCCAGAAGCCTGCATGGCACCCTTTCTGTTGATAATCCCAGGACTTCAGTCTAGGGCTCTGTCACACCAGGGCAGAAGGAATAAGGGAGAAGGTAACAAGGCACCCGGAGAAACTCAGAGGGCAACTCTTGTCTCTCCTTCCACCTGTGGGATGCCAAAGGCCAGGAAACACAGTCATTACAAAGCCTTAGCCAACATAATTAACTCCAGCTGGACCTTCTGCACTCAGCTGTTTAAAATCTTTCCCTCCTCGTTAAGGGCATTAAGAAATCACCTTTTCCTAGACTTCAGGGAGAACTGCTTTCCTCGTATTAATCCAATCTTCTTTAAATGACCTTTTCTCCCCTTACGTTTAAGAAATAACATGCAGATCGTCTACTGAGAGCATCAGTCTCACCAGGGAGGACTAAAACTGAGAGATGAGTGATTCTGCTACCCATTGGTGTATAAAAAGGCAAGTAAAGTTTTTTCTAAGGTATGTCAAATGCAGAGAGCTCAGAATGCTTTGAAAATATTTTGTGAACTTTCTTGTTCTGTTAAAAGCTGGTGTGGTCAAAGGGAGAATTACTGTAGGAGAGAACATATTTGCTATTTTCATTCTCTCAAGGAGACAGAAAAAGGAAAATGCTTTTTCATGCTTTGTTAATCAGCAGATTTGAACAATAGGGAACATTAATAGCTTGTATGTGTTTTGCCAGATGGAATGCTATTTTTGGTGTGAGTCTCAGGGCATGATTCAGCAGTTTCTTAGCCAGCAAGTAGTTCAAACCTATCCCAGAGTATTTTAAGGCACGCTATGTCACATGTTGCTTAGTAATAGTTTTCCTCTCTTATTTTATCTGTGATTACATGGTATTTCCATTAATGTATCACTCATTGATAATTATGGGAGCACATTCGTTTATACAACATAGCGAGAGAACCTAGTCAAATGGATACAGTGATCACTGAAGGTATTCCCATTGAACACAGTTATCTGTAAATTTAGTTCTTGTGAGAAAATTAAGTTTGAAATAAAGAGAGCTGAAATCCATGAAATATAACTATGACAGGATCAGCTAATGTGATTGTGCTATGCTATGTTTATGTCACTTTACACAGAGATAGGAGAATTAGTAATATTCTTGAGGCTGCTAATGTAGGGGAAGGAACCTGTATGTGTTTTTGGGATTGGGGTTCTGGTTGCAGTTACTCATTTGACATCAACAAGAGAAAGATATAATGCTCAGGGGTCAGCTGTAAGTCTGGAAACTTGAACTGACAATGTAAATGAGAAAATAATTACAATGAAAAAGGTAGGATTCAACTGGGGATGTGTGGGAGATGCTCTTGTTTACTCTGCAGTTAGGTGTGCACCCCTGTGAGTGTCATGTGAGGAGTGTTCACTGTGTGGCAGAAACACAGTGTCATGAGGAGCAAGTAATGTTCTTGCTGCCTTTGCCATGAGAATCCTGATTAAAACTAAAAATGAAACGGAAGTCATGTGATGAACACTTCAGCAGTTCATAAATCCCCTTTCCTTATTCACACAGGAACACTTGGCACAGATCCCCTCTCCCCACTGCCCTCCTCCGTCAGCTTCCCTGGGAAGAATCCTGATAGGGTGCTGTACTGTGGAAAATCACTCTAGCCTCCTTGCTACAGTAGCCTGTTTCCTCCATAAACTCAGCTTTCATGGTTCTGCCCGCAGTTTGCAGGCAGAAAACAGGGTAAAGCACATCTGATGCCCCTTGGCACCCCATGTGTGACATGGAGAAGGAAAAAGCTTGTGTGTGCAACTTCCAGTATCTGTGAAATCAAACAGGAGAAAAATTCAATTGTATTTCCTTTGCAGGGAGGGGCAGGGAATGAGAGAGGGAAAGAATCCGACTTGATAGCGCAGTCCTCACTGAAAAAGTTGTCGGATTCCTTTTGTTCATGTGGCAGTCAGGCACCTAAATGCCTTTGCAGGTTCAGTCCATGATCTAGAACTAAACTAAAGTTTCCATCTAGTCAATAGAAATAGATTTGCTTCAGTGACTGAACTGGGGAAGAAGAGGCTTCTCCAGTAGGAGAAAAATATCCCAAACAAACACATGGGTCTTGCTCAGCCTCAAACACTTGAATATTCTTGGCAAAAACAATGAAAAAAAAATAGCAATAAAAGAACACACACTCCAAAATATATTTTGGGAAATAAAAAATACTGAGCTTTATCCAATGCACAACTGAAAAAGCAGCATTCTCTAAACAAAAGTAACTCTGCAAAGCAGAACATTAAAATGTTATTAAATATCAAACCCCAAACAACTTATTTTGGTTTTTTGCCTCAAGTGAAGAGGAAAATCTACTTTTTTTGCTTGAAGCTGTCCTGTGATTTAAACCAAATTCACACCAAAACTTCCTTAGTGCTATAGTCCCAGCCTGCTGATTTTTATTTTAGAGGGGTGAAAGAAAAAAGTGAAATGGAAAGAATTAGTGGTAGGACACATCAAGGCACCAGAATAGCAACAAACCAAAGAATTAATAAAATAATACTCTTCCAAAAATAAATTAGCTGTCGTTTGGCAAAGGTAACTTAACAAAATGGCTGTTGAAGATTTGGGGGCTCCTATGTTCGCTCAGGTATTCATGGGCAAGATTAAACACTTTGAAATGTAAATGTGAGGCATGTCATGTGAGGTTTTGTGTTGGGCATTTCTGGCAAAGCAGGGCCCTTTAGGTCAAGAGATGAATAAATCCACCCTGTCAGGCAACATATGGCTCTGGGGGTAAGTCTTTATGAGAAGGTATGTTACAAGGAATCTGTAGTAGCTGGATACCAGAGTGAAAGCTGACCTGTAACTAGTGGCTTAACACAGTATGAATTAGTTACTTACAACAAAAGCTTTTCTTTTTTTTCTCCCCCTCTGGATTCCCACAGAGTTTACAGTTCTGTGAGCAAGTAAAGCCAAGTGAAAATATGAAAGCTGTACAGACCTCTGGGCTTGTCAGCCACTATGTAAGGCAAAGTTCAGCTCTCTGCTCTCCATCGCTGAGATTCTTGGCAGGCGGGACAAAGCTTTCCTCCTACCACTGCTGGAGCCTTGCCACAGCTGTTTTGAACATCTCCCTGGTTTAGGCTCTGAGAAGCTGACAGAGGACATTCCACATTATACCTCTATCTCTTTTTTTATGTGGAAAAAAATTAAAAGTCTGGGCCCTTGAAACTGCCATGTTTGTTCCATGAGAAATTCTTAAAGTGTTCAAATTCGTTTGGCAGCTTCATACACTTCAGACAGATGATTCTATTAGACAGAAATTTTTTGCAATCCAGAACACTGGTAAAGGTAATTACTTTAAAGTATCTTGCACTCGTTTCAGATTGTTTTAGCAAAGGTGCTCATGAAATTCCTTGGTGGTGACAGTCTTTACTTGCTGGGGTTTTTTTATCTCCATGTAAGAAAGTCCCTTACCAACACACATTGTGCTTCTGGAGATATGCCTTACTTTGACCTGCTTTAGCTTTATTCTTCTGTGTGAAACAACCTGGTACTCAAGCTGTACATGCCAGTAGTTCTGGATGCCTGGAAAACCAAACACCCTTTGGTGTAAGCTCTGAAATCACTTCATCTGGATAACAGTGGTGGGTGAAAATTGGAAGAAATCTGTACAGGACCTCCCATCGTTTTAAAGATAGGACAATATTGCCTTTAGCACTAATCTTTCATTTCAGGTTCTGAAAATGCATATTATTAGAATGAGAGAGATAAAAACATAAAGGTTGTATGCCACACATCTGATAAGGCTATTGATTTGAGATCAAAACCTTTGTTTTTTCAAGTAAACTTTCATTTTAAACTGTTGCAGTAAGCGCTTTACACAAATAGATTCCTTGAATGGACTATTGCCTTCAGGAATGAGAAGGAACTAAAAGCCTTGCTTGTCTTGCTGGTTAAGTATTATCAGAATGACAGTTACAGCTGATCACAGAATAAAAGTCCGCTTGTCTGACTGCAGACCACCTGTCCAACAGGGTTAGGAAATGTGTGTTTTGTACTCTCAGACAGGTTTATTACTGCTAATACATATTTTGAATTGCATTAAACCACAAACCTGAATTCTGATTATCAAGT
Organism: Pachyramphus minor; assembly: GCA_013397135.1. NCBI lineage: Eukaryota > Metazoa > Chordata > Aves > Passeriformes > Tyrannidae > Pachyramphus > Pachyramphus minor. Next base: position 149,981 of record VYXB01003934.1, on the reverse strand, counting down.
CACAAAACAGCTGTTGCAGAACACGGTAATGTATCTCCTTAACAGAGGGCATTCTGTTGCTTTGAGGTAATATAGTTATAATCTGGTTGCTAGGATTTTTAAATTTTTTGAAACTTCAACTTTCTCTTCTAATTTAGTCTTCATGTACAAGGAATGATAGGGAACAGTCACTGGAATGATTTAAGCCTTATGAACCTAATAGCACTCCAACAATTGTTTTTCCCTTTGCTTGTAACAGTGCTCATTATCAGTTCTGTTTCCTGAGTTAAACAAAAGCCAGGAAAACTGCACAGTTTATGTGGAGAGGCTGCAAATAAAAAATACTCATAGAAGGAGTTTTTCAAACAGACTGTTTCAAAAACCCTGTTGACTGGCTGAGATGTAGGAGTGAGTGCAGAAAAAATTCTCTGCAATAACCAACAGTCTAAAAGAAGCTCTTGTGTTTTGAGAACACATCGTTGTTCATCACTCACTGAAGAAAGGCAACAGAAAATTGTCAGATTCTGGTACCTTCTACTTAAAAACTACCGGTGAGGTAGAAATTTCAGCCATCCTGCTCTCTACCAGAGTGAATACAAAGGCTCTCTATGAACCAGCAGTCAGCCACCTTTAATGGTTAACATTCAGACCTGCTGAACGTATTTAGCTTGGTATCCAAGCTTGAGCTTGTTCTTCCTCTGAGCTTCCACAGAAATGGTAGCACTTCAAAGGAATTTGTTAAGAAATGTCTCAGAGCTCCTGCCCCCACCTTCACCACTTTCTCCTCCATCTTCTCTGGAGCACTGCATCCCTAAACAGTGTGACACAGGGCTCAGTTCTTAGGCCGAAGTCCTGTTCTCATGTATCTATGACAGGAAATTTTTAAGCTGGTTTTGATAGAAAATCAGTAGTCTTGACTGTATTTTGTTAGGCTTCAAATACTCATTTGTTCACAAAATAGTGGAAATACTTCCTTTAAGAGAGATGCAGAGAGTAGTTAAACATTTCCCTGCACATTAAAAAGATGTGGATGTGAGGTCAGTGATGTATAAAACAGCATCTGCAGTGTACTGAAGCTGTGCTTAATTCATACCATGAACTTCACATACGTGTCTTCCTTGCAGCCACTGATATGGACTACAGTGCTGGAGAGCAGATTCATTTACTTGTTCAGAGGCTGTGGATAGCAAGTATGCACTAGCCACAGAATAGCCTGATCCAGTGCCTACTCAGCATCAGGAGGGCTTTGTATGGCTTCTAATACAAGGATCTGTCAACTCCAGAAAGTTACTTCTATGTGAACCAGAAAATTCTTGTGGTGCCCCTTACCTCAGGATCACTCGTTAGAACATTTGCTGTTATTTCTGTACTTAGAAAGAAAAACTCATGTTTTTCAGCACAGATATAGCAAATGTATTTATGCTGATACTTGTAATTGGGGAGTTTCGTTTCCTTGAAGTTCTTCTCATTCCCCTGACCTTGAAAAAACAGAAATGCAATTAGGAAGTCAAATCGCTGTCTATCGGCCATCTATGGCAAGTTGGCACATTCCTCACATGATTTCTATTTTTGCCTTGAAAAGAGCTAATGTAGTCTTTCACCTTGCATGTGGTCTGAAATGAACCCCTAGCTCCTGTTTGCACTCTTTCAGAGAAGTTACTTTTTTTTTTTTTCCCCTAAGGGAAGCTTAAAAATTAAAACCAAAACAGACAAGCCTAAAAGTGAAGGTAAATATTTTATGGGTCATTTACATGTGCGTATAATATTAGTTTCAGGTAACTTCAGATGCTAGGATAAGAAGGGATTCTCAAATGAAATTTCAACTAAAAATTGGTTTCGTGGAATTGCTTTTTTGGGCCAAAAGGGACTTTTCACATGATGCAGACACTTGTCAGCAGTGCAGGGATGGCAGGTGCCAACTGCAAGATGGATTCATGTTGCCAAGATGCTCTGAGCAGGAAGATGTTGTGAAGATGTTGCAAAGATATTCAGACACTTTGAGAGGTACATGATGAAAACTAACTAGAACAAGACAAAATCCAGTTAGGTATGTAAAAGCCTACCCTGCTTGCCCATAAAGCTGTAAGAATAAGTTTCCTTACCCGTCTTGTGCTACAGTTAGGCGTTTTTTTTCTGCATTTTGGTGAATGAAAGTTATTTTTCATTCACTTAATTTTACTACAGCATCAGAAATGCAATTTTTTTATAAATCCTGAAAATACTTGTGCCTCTACAAACAGGGAATGTGGGTTTCTCAGCTGAGTTTTGGTGCTTCTCTCTGGTGAAGACCTACATGTTAAAGGGAGGACAGGTTATGCTAGATCAGCTTTTGCTCTTTAGTACCAGAACCATAAGATGAGCACCATGCATAATAACTCCATAGGTGCAAAAAAAAAAAATTGCTATTTTAGAGAGGAAGTTTCTTCAAAAAGGAAACCTTTGCTGTAAATAGTCTATTTTAATAGATCAAAACCTGAGTTTAGTGCATTCTGGTCCTAGCAATAAGCATGCTCCTTGATTTGCCCTTGGGAGCAAGTGAATTCATTGTGCTTATTACATGTAAAAATATACAAGAAATAATACTTCTGAGGTTTCACATCCTTTCACAGTGTAATCAGAAGCCCCAGGAGTAGATGTCTGAGCAATGATAGGAGTTCTGTAGGCTCATATGTTTCCCATGGAAATCATTTGTGACTTCCCGCTCTTTGCTGCCACACATCTTCAAAGCACAAAACCAGCTTGTATTTTGAGGAGAACAATTATTTGCTTTACATCAAAGTTTTATGTAGCTCTTAATTCAGACTAGATTCCAAAGGAGGAAACTTGATGGAGGTCTCTGTAACACATGGGTGGTGATGTGTTTTCCATTCCTGGTGCACTTTCTATTGATAGACCTCAGTATACTTTACAAACATTAATAATCCAGCTGCTTGCCAGAAAGAAAATATAACTTGCTGTTTCAGAAGAAATTGCTGATTTCTTCTACTTTTGCAAAGAATTGGAAAAGCAGTCATCTCCTTACTTTACCTGCTGTGTGCCTGGACTGTGATCATGGTCTGATATACCTCCAGGTGTTTCACTTGAACAATTTGGGCAGTCTAGTCCTATGGAGTATAATTTTGCCTCTCAGGATCATGCCTTTGATACTACTTGCATTGTTCCTATGGGTCAGAGTTTTTAAAAAACCGTGTCTGTTTTCTTATTTTAATGGATTAAACTGCTGTCTGAACAGGTTGTTTGCCATCACACTTATGATGCAACTAAAATACTTGGGAAATTAATTAAAACCAGAAATGAGTTTACTCATACAATAAAAATATATATTTGTACTATAGGAGTTTAACAACAGAGGTAGCCATTGAACGTAATAACATAACCACAATTTATAGTTCCAAGTATTTGGCAATTAGTTTCATGTTCAAAATAAGAGTTCAGTGTTAACTAGTAAGAAATGTGGACAGTAATATTGTTATATTTGTACTGATTGGATCATAGGATAACTCAAAGCCTCATCTGTGATTGCTTGGTATGAATGTGTACAGTGTTTTTCACCATGGTGATGTGACCACGTGTTCTCTGTACTGTGGGACTCTTAATTCTGTTGAAAATTGCTGGTTCTGCAGGTTATTTGCAGAAAATTGGTTGTGAACGCTTTGCTTTTGGAACTCATGGTCAGTCCAAAACTTGTGTGATCTGAGTGTCGCTTCTGGTGCAGCTGTTTCTTCCTGGGAAGGTTAAAATGTCTTCAGTTCTGTAATGCACGTACATGACACTACCCATTTGAGCCCTTATGTCTGTACATCTTTCAAGAAGCTGCGTGCCTCCCTAGTGCAAGAGGGGAGTGTAGTTGGGTTTAAGTGTTATATTTGCCTTTATTATAACCCTTTAATAAAGGCTCTTTAGGCTTGGTATTTTTTAAATGGGCTTAGGTCTTGGTTATGTCCAAGAACAACAAAGACAAAAATCATTTTCTTTTCTGCTCTAATTCCTTGTGCTCAGGAGCTGAGGTAGCAGAAGTGTTTTGCTTTCCAGGTTGTTGTTCTGCCAGTAATAGCAGCAGCAGAGATGTCAGCTATTGTAGATAAATAGCTGTCTTCCTGCTTGTGTGACTTAGATGGGCAAAGGCTTTTGTCAGAACAGGAAACCTCACTCCTCAGCCCCAAACTTCCCTCTCAGGTAGAATCCCAGTTAGGAGCAACAACTAAGGGTTTCTTCTTAATGTCTACCTGCTTGTTACACAGTGCTGTTAACACTGCTATTTTATAATTTTGCTTTAAACCTCCATGTATTATTTTTCTATTTACAGACTCTCAATTCTTTAGCAAGATGAATTTCTTTCCAGGCCAGCCCAAGAGAGGAGTCTCGTAAAGAGAAGTAAAAATGAAGCGCCGAAGGAGTCAAGTTTAAACACTGGGCTTTCATCTTATCTCTTCCTTGCCTTAGACATCTCTGCCTGCCTTCAGACTGGCTTGTTTGTTCAGACTGCCAGACTTGCTGGAGTCAAATCCAAGGGGAATAACATGAACTCCATTAACCCTGATGCATAGTCCAGTTCTCCCACGTGTCAACTCCTTAGTGGCTCTATCTGTCTGAGGGCTAATTTCCATAGTAAGGGACAGAAAACCTTAACAGTGTAAGTTGTTTCCAGCAACCAGAGCCTCGTGGAAGGCTTCCCTTATTCTCCTTCAGCAGTGGAAAGGGTGAATTTGCATGTTCTTTTTTTTTGTTTGTTTTGGGTTTTTTTTTGTTTGTTTGGTTTTTTTAATGAGGTTTTTGTTAGTTTGTTTTTGGGTTTTTTTTTCATTTGTTTGGTTTGGGGGGTTGTTTTTTTGGTTTTTTGGGGGGATTTTTTTATCCCCTTCCTTTTCTCCTTCTCAATGGATTTTCTGTCAGGATGGCTTTGTGATGTAGCTGAGGGCTGGAGAGCTGGCTTTCTTGCTCAGCTGTAGGAGATACATGTCATCTCATGAAGGGAGCCAGCTTTTGGGAACTAGAGGAAGGAAATACTTTTCCTGTTTTGTATTAGCCCCAGATATTCTAAAGCCACTTTTGTGATTAATCTAACCAAGTGCAGTTTGTCAGTATGAAGAGATGTGTGTGTTGATCTCTGAATGTCTTCAGAATTCAAACATGGTATAAAATCCTTGGTAAAGGCACTTTTTTTTTACTAGAAAAAAAATTGGTTTATTTTTTCTTTAGTCATGTAGTTGTCCAAAGATCAAAAATTTAAGCTAAAAGCCTTCAGTGAGAGGCATACTTCCTGCTTTCTCTAGCTCAGATATTTCTTAGGTTTGTTTTTTTTTCCCCCTATAAATAGACTTTATTCAGGACAAAAGTTGTACTTAAAAACAGTCTAAAAGGATGAGTCTGGAGGATGAGGCAAGGTGTGCTTTGAGGGGCATAAATGAGTAAGGATTGTTTCTATTTCTTGTTATGGCACTTTCTGTGGCCCTGGAGGTCTTGGTGGGAATATATCCCAGTGAAACTACAAAAACGTGCCTTACTTTGTCTTCTGGGTGGTTCATTCTTTAGCAAAGTAACTGAAATAAAAAAGCTGGGTATGAAAACTTCATGGAAAAACTGACAAACCCCCATGTTAAAAACTGGACAGGGAGCACTAAAATGAGGACTCTGGATTGCTCAATAGTTGTTTTGGTTTTTTGTGGTTAGTCAAACTGTCCTTTCCCTGCACAGCTGAGGATTGTTCAGCATGAAAGATCCCCTTTTGTAAGCGATCCAAGCCACAGCTTATCTGCAGCATCAGCTTTCTCATTGCTTTGAGGTGCTATAGCATGAGAGAAGTGCTGTGACTTGTGACTGGTTCAATGACCAGGAGCCTTGTTTAAGGAATAAAAATGACCCTTAAATCACATGATCTGGAGATGTGGAGAATAGATTCTTGGGATTAAAGCGAAGTTTGACACGGTTTGATTTACTAAAAGGCAAAGTATATCACAGGGCAACATATGAGTTTAAGAACCACGTATGAGAAATTAAAAACTATAAAAGATTTTACTAGACTCTTAACTGCTTTCACATATCATCCACAGCAGTATTATTTATTTTCCCATGTGGGATGGGCATTCTCAGCAGCATAAATAGTTGTGGATCATGATTTTACCTTTAATCTTTGGATATATGGCCTCAAAACTGTCTAATTTGAAACTGGATGTGGCACTTAGTGCCATGGTCTAGTAACCGTGGTGGTAGTGGATCAAGGGTTAGAGTTGATGATCTCAGAGGTCTTTTCCAACCTGGCTGATTCTATGATTCTAATTTCAAATGATAGTTTGAATCTGGGACTATTTGTATATTTTCTGAGTTCGTGATTATAAATTGGAATTGTTTTAGTTTATCCAGAAGTGAAAGCAAAAAACCTAAATATTTAAACATCACCAGTGTACTTGCAGGCTTTGCTGCTCATTTGAGCACTGGTGCCTCCAACTGGATATGCAGTAAGAGGCCTTTGTCACCCAGTACAAGATTCCTCTAATCCTTTGTATAAATACGGAACAGATTTTTTTTTTTTCTCCTATTTCTTAAAAGGCTATAGGTTTAAAAGCTTTTTGACCATAGATACGTGGAACCAGTTTCTCAGCAAACTCAGCAACTTTTCTAGCAGAGAAGCCTTAAACTGTACAGTAATGCTGATGATTTCCCAAATGATCCCACGAAAAGAGCCTTTAGTAAGTCCCTGACACAAGCTGAGGCTTTTTTTCCCCCCAGTCATTTGCACTGACATGATTCATAAATGTCCTGCTGAAATATTGCCTACCGACATCTTGTGCCAGCTTGCCTAAGGATGCAGAAAGTTAATACCAAATGACACAATTTCAGTGCCATGGAGCAAGAGTCCTTGTCCTGCTGATGGCAGTGCCACTTTTGGGTTTGTGGATGATGCATGATGTAATTTCTCTCTTAGCATTAAATGGTTCGGGCTTCCCACTGCCTTTGCAAGTCTTAGTTCCTTGTCAGGAGCTACTGCAGTAGATAAGAGCTCATGCTGAGTGTGTTGGATAATGTGTGTGTTACTTGGAGACAGTGCAGCACAGGTGATCTATGCCTATCATGACTCTGAAGAACAGGTTCCACATGTTTCCACACCAGGATTCATTCCATATGCACAGAGATAGAGAAGTACACTTATCATGGAAAATGTGAAAAAGCATCTATAGATACGCACTGCTATTCCAAAGCTGTAAATTCTTTTAAGCCTTGCAACCTTAGCAAATACAAAGTACAAATATAATTACATGCCTGATTACCTCCAGTTGTTGTTATGCACTACAAGCAGGAACCAAGGAGGATCATGTCATTGTTTGTTCAGCTGAGACTTTTGCTTAGCAGAAGTCTCACTATCTGCCCAACTTCTCCATCTGATTGACGTCATGGGCTTCAGTGGGGCTTGTTTGTAACCTCAAATGTGGCTGTATGCACAAGCAGCTGAACTGCTGTCCAGGTTTTTGGCAGATCTAGGAACTCATGTCTTTGGGGAGATAAAGAATGTCATCAAATTTTATGGATCTGTAGCACGTGCTTTGGAACATTCCAAAATCTTTCGGACCCTCTTCAACTTGTGCGGTACCAGAAAACCAGAACCTGTGGTGCCTACCTGCTAGACATGAGATTTCTGTCTCCTCTCTTCCCTTCATTTCCCACTCACTGAAGGGCTCTAGAAGTCTTTGATTTTTGCAAATATGTATGTACATCTGAGTTGTTCCAGCAAATTGAATTACACTAACTTTATGTGCTTGAACTCATGTGGAAGGGCTGGGTGTTTTAGTTTTTAAATTTAGTACTATAAAAGCTCTGAATAGAGAAAGACTGAGAAAAATTTAGATATTTTTTGGATTGGTAAAAATCAACACACTAGAACTGCATCCAGTACTGTAGGAACAACTTAAAATGTTTGGCAAAGTGAACAGTTTCTCTGAGTAGATTTTGTTAAATTAGGAGACCCTTGATCCGCTGCTCTGTACTCCCTGCGCGTGCAGCCTTACATGGCTGCAGTCAGGGCTTGATTTGGGAGGAATTACTTGCTTAGGGCACTAAACTACCATAATTTCAAGCTAAGTTTGATGAGAATTGCTTTCTTTTTATCCTTTTAAATAATACTATCAGCTCCAGAGTTTTAGAAGAACTAAATGAAGCAAATAATGTGTTCTGTGCATATCATCTGGTTCTGATTACCTACTTTATTTTCTAAATACCCATGGAACTTATTCAGCAAATAAATGTACAGTCCAAAAACATGGTATTAATTAATGAGGTACATGTTTTGGACTTGTCTGCTGTATAACTCAGTAGCTTCTGAACACATTGGTGCGTTACAGAGTTCCCTGATTTCTCTGGTTAGCACCCAGCTGGGAGTTGATACTGTTTAAACTACAGACAAGGCAAAATAGTGAAGGAAATAGATTCTTTGCTATGGAACAGTGCCCTGTATTGTATTTATGGAGTGCTCAAAGGATCATTTTACATTAATTATGACTTCCATAGGGAAAAACTCAGAAATAAGTGGCTCAAGTATTACAGGAATATAAATTAATTAGAGGCATGAAATCTAAGGTGAAAAAATAAAAGACAGTTTTCTAATAACTTCTTTGGTGAAGATGTTTAGAAAAGGAGATGAATCAAACCCCAAAAATCAAAAAAATAATCCCAAAAGTTGCATTTCCTCTTTCAAAGAGACCAGTTCCTTTCAGAGTGCAACAATGTACACCACTGAAAGAGTTTAATGGAATATGCGGTGAGTAAAATCTGTCCAAACAGTGATATCTGGGATCACAGGAATGACATTGGAAAATGGATAGGGTAAAAAATTCTTGCACTGTTCTATGAAATATACTACTGATGTGTCAAATTCCTTTAAAGATGTACTATGCATGTCTAAAATGTGTTCTTCCTTTTCACGTTCTCATTTTCTCCAGCCGAGCACAGCTATGGTGTTTCCTTCCCAACCATTCCAGGGCTCCAGCCAATGTCTGCAGACCTTCCTTGAGCTCCCAGGTGGGACTTGTCATGTGTTTCTAAAGAGAATATGCTGTAAATACCAACAGCTGCTTAGGTATCTGTTGGATGTGTCAGCAGATTTTTCAGGAGGTAGAGTAACAGAATAAGCCACAGACCTGGCTGCCAGGTACTGGTACAATATTTTCCCTCTGTTTTCTCTTGAAAACAGAATGGTGTCCTCTGGAAACTTGAGGCTGAAGATAGATTTACTATCAGAAAAACCTTTCAGAGTATTTAACTCACTCTTATTCTTTTATTTCTATCCATATTACACAAGTGTGGTGAGCCTTCTGCCCCTAGTTTCCAGATACTGTTGTAGCAAAAGATTACATACATAATTAAATTAGTTAAATTCTAATAGTCTACAAATATTTGAAGGATGCTATGAACTTTCCAAACTATTTTTGAGGTTACTCATTTCTTCAATCAATTAATGTTTGTCTAAATGCAAACACAGCTGTTTTGTGTGGTTGTTTGGTTTTTACCCTGCTCATGAGGGACTTACAAAGAAAGCAAATGAAACACTGTGGGTTGACAAACTCTATTTCTCCAAAGGCCATAATCTCAAATGACAAATATTCTTGCTCTCCAAATTAAGTGGATGGGAAATTGGCTTGTGTTTTGGTTGTTTGGGTTTTTTTCGGATGTAATTGCCTTTTGGTTTGTAACCCCCAAAGCCATAAAATTCATAGAACTGAGCTTCCAGTAATGGCTTTAAGATGGATTTTGTCTTCATCAGTGTGACAGCAAAATAGACAAATGCGTTTGTGGACTGTGTCCCCTTTGTGCCATACCTGGAATATATATTTGGCCTTATAGGCCCCAAATATAAAAACCCAACAAACTTGCTTTTGACTCTCATCTCTGCTTATGCCAGTGCCCACATAGGAACTCCCTTTTGCCCTGGGGCACATTTGGGCTGTACTTGGACAGCCACTCCCCTGAAGTAAAAGACAGGGTTCACCTAGTCAAAAGAAGCAATGGCAGCCTTTGTCCCTCAAAAAACTTGGACCGCTCTGGTCTGCAATATGCACATTTCATCCCTATTTCACTATTGCTTTACAGAAAATAGCCCCAGAAATACCTACTTATTTTGGATGTCTCTCAATAACACCTTCCTACAGGACACTTCTGCATTTCCCAGTTGTTCATTTTTCCAAAGATTTCTAATATTCTTGTTTTTCTTCCTTTAAACAGATAATTACTCCCTTTATTCTTAACTTTTTCTTTATGAGCATGAAAACTTATTAGTGTGAGCAAGCAGTAAATACAGGATTAGCAAATTTGCACAATGAGTTGGTTCACATTTCTTTCTTTGCAGTGTGATCTCATTAATGAATAATTGAATTGAATTTGGAAAATGAACACAGGATAAAAAAAAGCTGCTTTGTACCTCTCACATCCTACTTAAGAAATAATTAATGTTGACTGGATCTAATAAAAAGGTAGACTTTTCAATTTGTCATTTTAAATTGAATGTTTGCTAGGGAGTTCCTTATTCTTCTAATTTCTTGAGAAATAACAACACCTAAAGATTCCAAGATCATTTCCATGGAACCCTGCTGGTTTCATTCTTACTAAATTCTGTAGATCTGAGACTACAGTTATTATGAAACTTAAAAGAAAAAGACAATTAAAGTGATTATTTCAGTAAAATGTTAGGAAAATTGACCTAATCCCTATTGTTAAGTGGACAGATTTTTTTTTTTCCTGTGGAGAAAAAAGTTATAACAAGTGACTCATTAAGAGTTTTAGTTTTCTGAGTTCTGTCAAGCTGTTCACATTTTAAACTTAATTTAGATCAGAGCCACATTTGCATTAGTCTAGATGTGGTTTCTTAGTAACTCTTGAATCTCTGTAAAAAAAGATGTCAAAAACAACCACATGGTTTAGATTCCTTACTGAAAGCAGCCTACTTGTACAGCTCAGGTCTGTTTTCTTGTAATGAATCGTTAGCACATTCAGCAGAGCACAATGGCTTGTTCCACATTTCAAGATGGTTATCGAGTACCAGCTAGCTGTGAACCCTTCACATCTCTTACATTTTGTTTGATCAGCAAGTGCTCGTGTATGAGAAAAGTGTTCGTGCTTGGAAAACAAGGGAAGTTCACTATTCCTGCCAGGGCTTTGCCACTGCAAACTGCACCTTCGTTATGAGAACTAGAGACATGATGTCCAGAGCCTGCTTATGTGTGGAAATTAAAACAGAACGCAACAGTTTCCAGGTGCTATCCATATCTTCTTTTGGAGACCTTTACTTCTCTGTAAATCTTTAATTTATTTTTTTTTAGAAGATCCTTGTTAATTTTAATTTTTATTCTTGTGATTATCAATTGGAGCACTGTAGAACTGAGAGTTATTTCCTGCAGATTTACTGAAGTCTTATAAAATTCCTCTGTAAGAGTTCTTTTTAGCATCTGCTATCTGGGTACTTTCCTCTGTTATGATCTCTGTTATTTTAATTGTCATCTTATTATCTTAGATCCTTACACCAATAGAAATTTTTCTTAAAAAGACAAACAAACAAACAAAGCAAAGCCAGCGTAATTGTTGTCCAGAGTCAAACCTAATCTGTTATGTAGTGATGGTTTTTATTGTGTGATCTGCTCTGTGCCACTTGTGAAGTTTTTGGACTGTCTCTGGTTGAGCATCCTTATACTAATCTGAATTACTGTAATAAAACGATTGTGAAATGTTGGTAACCTTTCAAGTGCAACTGATGTGCCTGAAAGAAGCCCCCTTTCTGCTTTTCCTAATTATTCTTATTTAGAAACTATGACCTAGACTGAATTGGTTAGATTTCTTTTTGTTGAGCATATTTTAAAGTCCATCAATCAGCAGGCTCTGGATTCCTGTCCATCGCTGGTACTGCCGGTGGCCCAGTGCATGAGTACAGGGGAAAGGCAGGGTAGCTGCTGCTCCCACTTGGCATGATTGCCTAGGAGGGAGTTACACAAAAGGAGAGAATTGATTTCTAGGTTGGTTTCCGTGAGAAAAATGAAACTTCCTGCAATTTGTCTATGTGCGTCTCCCTCACTCCCCCCTTCCCTTCCAAATAACTTTTGAACCCTTTGGTCAGTTTTGGCCCTCTTGGATTGGGAGCTCACACTGCAGGAAGTTAATTGAGATGAGCAGTTGGTAAGCGGAGAGAGTCACCATGAACATCCCTCTGAAGAGGAATCTTGTGGCTTGGCACCAGGGAATTCATATGGAAAAGGGACACGAATGCTCCAGGTAGATGAAAAGTAGCCATTGGAGATCAAGCAAAACCCGAAGCCACAAAATTATAGGAAAACTAGCAACACTGTGCTGTGCATAGGGCTTTTTGTTTTTCTTCTCCCCAAAGCTTCAAGGAATGTTTTTCTTTTTTTAAGTCTGTTCCCCTTCGCTGTTCCTTTGCTTGCTGACGCTACTCTTGCAACCCGAGCAGGTGCCTGTGAGTGTCTGGGGATTCATTCTTTCCTGAGTAACAAAAAGCTAAGCATGCTTAAAATTTATTTCTCTGGATGTAGGATTTTCATATTATACATCACACGCTTGTGTTGGTCTTAAAAAATACATGAGAACTTCTGAATGTTTTTTTTTCAATTGTAAATAGGAAGCTTTTTGACTTGTCTGAGTTTGCACTGTTACCCATGTCTTAGTTGAGGTCTCAAGCATGGCTGTGTTATATCTATCTTTGCAGCATTTCTGTGGGGTCTACTGAATTGTTTTGCCTGAGCTGTGTAAGTGGCTTGATTTATTACTGAGCTACAAGAGCAGCGGGAAACATCCACTACTTGTATATACCAGCCTGGCTTTAATTGTTTTGCAAGTAGTTCTCCTTATACTGCATTATTGAAAGTTGGAATGTTTTTGGAACATTCTTTGGAACATAGGGAAGCTGTTACTTATGGCTTCCAGGTGATTTGCACTGATGGGTATTCAGAGTGGTTTTCTGGCTTCATCTAAACCAGTTGATTTAGAAGTGGGTTTTTATTTTGCAAGCAATGTGAGTTTTTCTTTCCATTTAATCCTTGAGATCACCTAGTGGATTTCGTAGAAAAGGAAAGATAAACTGTCACTGTATCCTCAGCCTACTCATGGAATATGCAGTCCAGAAATAACATACTGTATGCAGGACTGAGGGAGGAAGCACTATGAAAATGTTCCTTTCCTAGCCTATGTGATAGTTCTCAGAAATCCAGCTTTCGTTTGCACTGTGCCAAGCAAAAAAGGGCTCTTTTCATGTATGGGATATTTCGGGGTTTAAATGGTCTCTTTGTACTAAGAGCACATGCACTGCTTTTTACTGTTTATATTTTTGGTACTTTTCCTTCTGTTGAGTTTGAAGGGATGTGGGAAATGGAGCAATCTGCAGCTCACATGAAAAATAAGGAGGCTAAAACGAAGCACTCTGGGACTTTTGCTCTTCCTTGTCTTTGCAGCTGTGATGGCAACAGTGTGTGTGCTCCTGGTGGGTCTCAGGACACACAGCCCAAGGTGACAAACCCACTCTGATCCTTCTTCTGAGGCAGGTCTTCAATTGTTGCAGTTTTCTTTCATACTGAAAACTCATCTTTACATAATTTCAATGAACGCCATGAACTTCTTGCTATGTCAAGCCTAATTTTAAAAGTGGAAAAGGAAGACTGTGAAAGATCCCCCTGCTTTCCCTGTATTTCTTCCTTAAAAGAGCTAGGACTGAAATTAGGAGAGGAGCAGGGCTCAGGGAAGCTCAAAGCACAGAGGAAGCTTAGCCTTGACAAAAGCTTTCATTGCAGAAGTGTCTGAAAATTATATATTGCCTTTGAGTAGCAAGCTTTACAAGAGTGTCAAGTTACTTTTTATTATTTGTAAAGTCAGTGGCAAAAAGTGAAAGAAATGACATCTCAGATAATGTTGAGTTTGTTTGTTTGTTTGTTGGCTTGTTTTACCGGTTTGAGGAAGAAATGAAAATTCCTTTGGTCGTTAAAGGAAATCAAATAGCCAAGGTATTTGAAGCTTTGATCACAGTCTCCAGTCTAAAAATATAATAAACTAAGTAGCACTGCAAAAAAACATAATTTGAGGCATCAGTAACAGAAGCAGATAACCAGGTTTATGGCTGGTATATTTTAAATTCTGTGCCATTTTAAAATAAAGGAGTTAGCAGTATAAGAAAGCCATTTTGAAAAACTGGCACAAATGTCTTGTTTCTCTGGGCACTACTTTCTACCTATTTTTTCGTTCCTGCTCCCATGAAGAAATTAGACAAGTTAATGGCTGCAGAGTCTGTTCTTGAATGATAAGCCTAATTCTTAGCTACACAGCTGCATCTGCAAAGGTCAGCAGAGGACAAAGGTCATGGCTCCAATAGTGATACTTCATTACACATTGAAAACCTCATAATTCTTTAACATATTTAATTTTAGAAGCTAAGAGAATATCCCCCCTCAACAGTTCAGTGCCATGCTAGTATCAGTCTAAAAGTATGTTCTTTGAACTGATGGCCACTGCTTCATTTGACATTTGTTTATTTACCTATTTGTTTGGAAGAGGAGGAAGAGGGTGCAAGGGGAAACCAGGAGTTGCTGCATGGGAGCTGAGCTGTGTCGGGTATCACAAAAACAAACACCTCTTGGGAATGCTCTAGGTGTGGTTGCGGCTCCCCTGGCACAAGGGACAGGCTCTGTGACAGGAGTGGGCCTTTGGATGTATAAACATTAAAACCTCATCTCCTGAGCACACAAAAACATCTTGAAGAAAAATCCCTCCCTGTTCTCAGTAGAAATGTGGTTCTGTGAACATCTTAAGCTATTTATTCATGTATTATTGGGTTTTGTTGTAAGCAGATTTTTTTCACCAGCCAGTTCCCCACAAGGCAATGACAGCTTGTGTTGGCACAGGAGATGCAGAAGTGGGCAGCAGATGTTAGCTGGAAGGTGGGAATGCTTCTTTCCACTTTGGCCACTTATGTGTTCAAAGTGTTTGAGGAACCCACAGGAACCTCAGGAACTGCTGATATGCAGGTTCTAGAGCTGTGTGGTAACTTTTCTCACAGCCACATTATGGTATTTACCTAAAGGGCTTTGTTCTGTGTATTACAAACCATATTAAAAAGAAGTTCTTTATAAGTACCTTGGGTTACATTCACTTGCAAACTACACATATAACTCAGAACACTGCTTATAGCAGTATTTTAAGATTTAGTATTTTACCTTGTTCTTGGCTATATGACTTTGTGACTCTGGGCTATAAAGTCAAAGGGTGCTTTGTCAGTGATTTCTGAAGAGTAGAGATTTCATCCTGAGTTGGCTTTACAGGAACACAAATTTCATTCATTATTTATGCCATCTGATAATGATTTCATTCTGTGAAGATACTCTGTTGTGACAGGTTCTCCTGTTTACATGCTCTTAGTGCAGTAGTTAAAATGCAGAGCTGTTCAGAGTATTATTTAAATGTCTTTTGCAACCTTAGAGGCAAGTGACCCTGCTGCCCTGGCTAAATTCCAGTTTGTCATTACAATCTACTACTTAACTCATCAAAAAAATGCTGTGCAGGGGCCGCAACTAATGCTTGCACTGTTCAGGCTGAACTGAGGTATCCGTAGAAAATGGTGCCCTGCAGAGATTCTGCATCAGAAGAGGTTGTTTACTGCTTAATTTATACCTCAGCTAACACTGCTTGTGTTAGCTGAGGTATAAATTGCTGCCTTTGCTTTTCCCAACCCCAAAAAGACTCGGATACTTAAGCTAATA
The DNA here is from genome assembly GCA_013397135.1 of Pachyramphus minor. Taxonomy (NCBI): domain Eukaryota; kingdom Metazoa; phylum Chordata; class Aves; order Passeriformes; family Tyrannidae; genus Pachyramphus; species Pachyramphus minor. The sequence goes on along the minus strand of VYXB01003934.1, from coordinate 134,268 downwards.
AGCAAGAAGTACAAGCCAGAACAGAGGAAGAACCAGCTTTAGGACTATCCAGAAATGTATCAAATGACCCTGACAAGTTCTGCCCTTGAAATTATAAATTATTCAGAACAATATTTGACCTGTAAGCAATTAGCCCAAAGAAGGGCTGGAGGATAATTCTGGTGCTACTAAGGGCCCAGAGAAAATCAAAAGTGGAAAGGTTAAGAGATGATATTTGCTTTAAATGGAGTAGCATGCTTTCATTTGTTTTTGACGATTGTTATCAAAGAATGGAAGAGAAATCTTGCAGGAAAGAAAGATTACTTTTATTAGGAAAAAGTGTTCTGTAGAATAGGTAAGAACTGAACAGATTACATAGACCATGGAATGGCTTTTAACAGGGGTTTTAAAAATTAGACAAATATCTATCAAAAATAAATTTAACTCAGTTACTCTGCTTTGGGGCAGGAGAGTGGGCTGGAAGATCTGTTGAAGTCTCTCTGAGTTATATTTGAAGTTGTTGTTGTTTTCCTCTGCCCTATTCTCTGCTGATTCTAATTCTGGGTGTTAGCACATGCTTTAGGAAGCTCAGCACAGACTGGGATTTGGCAGATTGAGACATCTAAAAGAGCCTCCCCAAGGCTAGACAGCCAGATGATTGTTAGGCTGAAATGCAAAGATCTGAGTGATCCTAAAACATTCTGCACAATTTACAGGGGTTTTTTCCCCCCCGTTCTTGAGCAACTCAAAAACATGTAGCAACTGTTGTTTATCAACACCAGCCTTCAAAGTAGCTTTCCTGCCAAGTCTGCCCATGAAGGACAGGGTGTGTTTTGGAGCTGCTGTTAACTAACAACCAGTTTGGGGCCACAAAATACCAATGCACAGGAGTGATTTTTGGTCTCTGTGGAACTAAGCTTGACCAGAACAAATGGGTTCCAATTACTGGTCACCTCTTCTGCATTTAGAGCAGCACCTGAGCAGTGTCACAGGGAAGCAGCATCTCAGTCAAAGCCTATTGCCATGATCTAATCCATAAGGCTTTGCCTATATTTTTTATAATGCTTTTCATAGCTGCTGAAGTTTCAGGCTTTCATGTTTATCTGACCCACTTGTCCAAGTGGAAAATTTGGGAAGCAAACAAGTCCCCTTGTAGGCACCTGCCACCTTGTATGGTCTGTCTGTCAGCCTAAATAAAGCTGTGACTGCTTCTGTGAAAATTGTAGTCCTGCAGTGATGCAAGAGGAACCCATAGGTATTGAATCGCCTTCTCTATGGTCTTTTGTGTCAAATCTTTCTGATTAATAACAAACTTATTAACCAGAAAGCAGAAGCCAAAAAATCAAATTCAGATCTGACTTAAGGTGTCACAGTAAATATGGAAACATCTCATGGCCACTGAGAAACATGAGATTTAAAAATAATTACATATTGAGGAACAGCGGAGAACTATTTTAAAAATAAAGCATTCCCAAGCAGGCGCAGATGGATGAATAGCAGCCCTCCTACTGTATTCTTCATTGTAACTGCAGTATCATTCAAAAGCCATTTTCAAAAAGATTGCTCAGAATGTGCCTACTAAATGTAGTAAAACTGTAACCAGAAATGTATTTCCTGCTTGAGTAGAAAAAACATACACACAAAACTACAAAGTGAGGCCTCTCTTTGTTATCCCTGTATGTTCAATCTACTCTGCAAAGCTAAACAAAGTGAGTAAAGACAAAAGGTTAAGTCTAAAAGCTGTATCTTGATGAAGCTTACTAACACAGTGTGCTACTGCCTGGACACAGAACTAAATTGTGCCTTCAGATGCTGAATTGCATCTAAATTTGCTCTTGTTAATACCAGGTTAGCCTGGTATTAACGAGAACACTTGAAGTTTAAAAACCCCACATGAACCGATACTGCGACTTGCTCCTTACCTCTAAAGCCACAAGGAAGTGTTGCTGACACAGTAACACCCTGCCAGGCTTTGATGCAGCGAGTGCTTTTGAAACAACACAGGTACAGATCCCTGCTCAGCTCACACTTGTTTCTCACAGAGCTGAAGTTTGATGTTATTTAAGCAAAAAGACAAAAACCTTTCAGTGTGCCTGTCCTAGTGCAGTGCATGTTTTGCAGGGGGGAAATCTGTTTACTAATCTTTTTTTTACCTGTACTTCTTATTTCAAAACCTGTAATTTGTCAGTTACAGTCTTAACATGTTTTCCCTGTTTATTCTTTTGAAACTGTTCATTTAGGGAAAAATCCATTGGGTCCAAGGTTCTGAAAAGGCTGTATCAGTTTCAGATCTGCAGATAAAGGGATGGAAATAAGAATTGCATAATATTTGGGCAGCTGTGATTTTTTTTTTTTTCCTTCAGCTACATATACCAGGTTATCTAAGCAGCTGTTATAAAAAGGGATAAAGAGCAGAAAACCCACTGTAGTTGTGACAGGTTTAGTGTGTTTTCCTTTTCCTCTCCTTGTAAGTTTGAGATAGAAATAAAACATACATTAACTTCCAGGGAAATTAATTTTAAAAACCTTTTATAGGTTTTAAAATGTTATCTCTCTGTTGTACCAAGGCATAAACAAGAAAGAAAAATGACTAAATATTAAAAACTTTCCTTAAAATTCCCAGTAACGTTAGTCCTATGTAAGTAATCTATCACTGAAGAAAATGTGCCCCCTAGCCATAATAAATAGTCTAAAGAGCTATGGTACCTAACTTTATCGTATGAGAAGCTGCAGAAGTCCTTTGCTTCCAAGTGACCGAGTTAACCCGAGCTGGTTTAGTCTGAAATTGTAGCAATTAGTTATTTTTCATGTTAGTGTCTCATTAGAAGGAAATATAAAGAGTGTGCACTGCACTATTATTGGGCAGTGCAGGTTGCACGGCACACATTCCAAATAATGTCTTTGGAAGTGTGTTTATATTCCCCACATTCATGTTTTGACATCCATGACTGTAAACTTACAGAAAAAAAAAAAGTCCTTTTCTATAATAATGAGCTTTAAACTAATTTTTGGCATTGATTCAGCCAGCACTGAACTATTGGTAGACTTCTAGCAGGTTTTTTTTAGTGCACCTGTCTTTGAGGCAGTGTTTTATTTTTCTCAAGGATTAAGACTGACCCCACACCCTCACCGTGGCAGCCCCAACATACAACGTACCTCACTGTAAAATACAGAGCTGGAGTCACTGCTGTAACACATTCAGATAATGCCTCAACATTCATCTCTGACCTGCTTTACACAGAGCTGGATGATGGTTGACTTAGCACTGCTTCCTGCAAGCTAACATTTGCATTCATGGTAAGATGTGGGAAGTTAAACCTTCCAGCAAAGTCCTTCTGAAGTGCTTTCCTTGACGCTTAAGGATGAATTTCAGTGTTTTCTGTTTATGATAGAAGTGACAGATTTTGCCTATTATAGGATATGTTCCCCCCCCAAAAAGTAAAAACCATTATTGCTAATTATTTTCTAATATATGGTGTTCAGAAAGGAGGGGGAGAACAGGTTTTTGGTTTAAAGGCAAAGTGGGGAGAACATGGGTTTTGCTGACAAGAGTTGGAGGATCTGTTCCCATTTCCAACATTTTTATCTGAGTAGTTTTAGCAAAATATTGTTTTCTCAAAGCTTTTAGTGACCTACGCCGTTTCCATTCTCTTGCCTTCATACTGCAACACCACAGGAGACTATTCATTTTTAGGCCTTCAAATTTACTACTTCAAACTAACTCTGATACGTATAGTTAAGTGATATACAGGAACTACAGCTGATGCATGAGGCCTATTAAGCTGGCTGTAAAGTTGAGGGATACATCTCCTTCTGCATGGTGCAGTGGTCTTGGTATTTGGAAAAGCTGCATTGTGCTCTGCTACACAGAAGTACTCTCCATACTCTGTGAACATTAATATCTATATTCTCAAATCAGGCATAAAAAAACACTTAGTCATCTGTCTCAACACGTGGAGAACTTCTGGTGAGGAGATTTGTTACTTACCTGCACACAGACCCCTGATTTCCCCTGCCAGACCTTGAACTAAGCAGTCTTGCTAGCTGAAAGTGTTTGCTGCTGTTGCTTTGGCAGCAGCAGCCCAGCCTCAGTGGGGGAGATTTTCAGCAGCTGAGCTGTCACTTTGCTCACTGATCACAAGATAATGAACTCAGTTTTGCTATTAGCCTTTTAAATATACTTGCAAGGCAAGGGGGAAAAAAAAGCCCCAAGACCAGGTTAAACGTTTTCTAAGGTCACAAAGAATCAGCAATGAAATAGGAACAGAATCAGCTTTTCAAAACTTTAATCCCTGCCCCCAGTTCTCTTTTCCTTTGGAAAGAGAGGCCACTAAAATTTATGGACCAAGGATCTGTAAGATTTTTTTTTTTAAGAATATTTAATCCACAAAGGTTCAGCTTGCAGTATAAAAAACATTAGATGTCTGTTTAGAAGGCTGATATCCAACTGTAGTCCATTTTTCTTATTTTTCGTAGCTCTTTTTCCTGGGATTTAGACAGTTTACATGTCATCTCTCCTAATAATTCCATATGGGTTGTATCTTCTTGTTCCATTTCTGTAACATCTCTTTCCTCATCTGAATCATCCTCTGTTTTTTCACTTTCCATTTCTACTTCATCAGCAACTTCTTCAGCACTGGAAGATGATGGGAAACAACTACATTAACAGGTCCTTTCATATACTGTAGTACTGTATATACTCTCATTATGTATAGGAGAGAGGTAAATTATCATGCAATTAATTACGTAAATATTAGAATTTATCTCTTTTTTATATCAGGCTACTTAAAAACTACTATACTTCTTTTACCATCTCAATGTTGAGCCATTTTTCAAATAGCTGTAGACTGTTTTAAGTAAACTTAAACAAAGTATTTTTTTCCTCCAACAATAACACACAATTGCAGAACAGGCAGACCACCATTATGTAAAAAGCTACAACATCATAGTCCTACAAGATTAGAAACACTGGATACACTGGTAGGTGAGCCAATATTCAGGAAGGCCATTCTTCTCTTTGAATCTGAAAAAGGTCAGTTGGTCTTAAAAACTCCTACAACCTAAAGTGTAACTAGAAAAGAAAAGCAGTTTTGCAGGAAGTCATAGTAATTTCTAGTAAAGTTGAGAATCTAACATTTATCAAAAAATAGCACTATAAAACTTTTAAATCTTTGGAATAAAGTTAAATTCATAAAGAACATTTGAGTACCAAAGGCAACATTTTGCATATGAGCATGTTATGCCAAAACCCAGCAAAAGTAACAGCACCAAAAGAGCCAATACACTTATCAGCCAGACCACCTCTCTCCCCCAAACTGCATTGTTTTAAAAACATTTGCCACATTAAAGTGTTCTACTAATTTAGTGAATCGATGAAGAGTGTTGGAAAACTGCTTTGACACTTTAAACAAGGGTGTACATAACTTAAAACAGGAGAGATCTTGAACTTCTCTTACCTTTTGTTCTCTTTGGAGATGAGCAATGAATTAATAAATATAGGGCAGAGGAAGGAAGCAGATGGCAAAACGTGTGCTGGAGTGTGCAAAAGCTAAAAATATAAAACAGAAGCTTTATGTAAGGTTTTGTTTGTCACGATTTTGTTTGTACGCTTACTGTAATTACTCCTACCTCTTTGACAGCAGGTGAAGCTTGTTCATGCTTATTATGAACAACTAGTTTTCCAAGGTCTATATCCTCTTGTGATTGCTGACGTCTGTGCTTTCCCAACAGCAAACTAAACGGGGTCACAGGGAGACTTTCTTCTACTGCCAGCTTGAAAAATGTAAAAGTTTTAAGTAGAATTTGAGCGTCACAAATCCAAGTTCCATCTCATTTAAAGTTACCAAAATTCAGAACCAACCCAGGTGACAAAACTTTACACTCAAATTTAACTGAGCCATGTGGCTCTTTGTACTCATTCTCTGTCAGGCAGCGGGAGAGAATCCTACTCAGAGGGTTGCAAAACTCTCCTGAACACCAGATTTTAGTTGGCTGAAGGACCCATTAATTTCCAAATATGGAAGTTGGTGCATGTGCCAGAAAAACTAAGTATGACTTTCAGATTCCACTTGAGACCAGAAGATCATTTATACCCCAGCATCATCTGCAGAGAGATTCAATTATTTAACAGGAAGCAAAACATGGCACCTTGCCTTTCGCCACTTTCCTAGATCAATATACTGTAATCTGAGCACCAAATTATTCCCCTGCCCTCCAAAGAAACTCATTGTTTATGCCCACATTACCACTGGATTTTGTATCAGAAAGATACTAGTTTCTACTTCAATCTATTTTACCTAACCAACCAAATTAATCAGGTGCTGTTGTTTTAGTCTGTTCAGTGAGTGTGAGACACTCCTTCAACATGAATTCAAAAAACCCCCAAATTTCCCAGATTACTTCTCCACAGAAGTACACACTGGAATGCAATTCTGGAATTCCTTCTCACTGATAAGTCACAATTGACTGACAATTGTTCATCCTCATCAGAAAGCACAGTGGAGGCCACACTCAAGGTTCCAAGTGTTACAGAAACCAAGGTAAGGAAAGAGCTTATTCAAACATTTTGCTTCATTTGTGTAATCTGAATCTTTTAGAAATGTATCTTTTGTTGTTGTTCAGGGGGAATGGAAAAAGGAGAGAGTAGCTTACTGATACTTTTAAGAAAGGCTTTTACAAACAGCAATTCTGTCAAAAAATAAGCAAATACAGGTCACTGCCCCCACACTTAAGTGCCTATGACTCCAGCTCAGGATCTGGTGTGCATTTTCATGATAGAAGGGAATGCAAGTACGACAAAATGAACCTCATCAGAATTTTGAACTGGTCTGTACAGCTCTGTCAGGACTTGCACAAGAGGTACCTGTTTGCTCGACGGTGTAAGCCTTTCTTCCAGAGGCTTTGTGCTAAGTGTCATTAGCTCCTAAAACACAGAATGATGCAGCACAGTTATCATAGGTGGAACTGCTTCCCACATTGCCATACCTTGCCTACAGAAGCTTCCAACTGGCCCAAAAGTTTCTATCAGTCAAGTGGAAGAGATAAACACATCTCTTCCTCTTTATTTTGTAAAGAAACTAAAAGGAAGCAAGAATGGACCTAGAGGTTCTATAGACTTTTTGGGGAAACAAACAAACAAAACCCCCACACCCATCCAGAAACTACAGGGAAAACTGAGTATGATATGGAACATTTGTATAATCAGCAATGATACATACAGCTCCTAGGTGGTTACGTTAAACAGCATAAGCAATGTTCCCAATTTATCTAGTTTCTCATATCAGTGAGGCAGCATAAACTATTAGAAGTAGCAAACCAGTAAATAATTTTGAGCTTAGGCCATTTTGACAGTTGAAAGCTTTTAATAAAGAACAAAGCATGGTTTACGCTGACTTGAAATCACAGAAAGAAACTCTTACACTTAACAGCACAGAATCTGTATCAATCCACACTTAAAATACTTTTTCCCCAGGAACCACCTGCTAATCACTATTTCTTACTTGTGTATCCGTAAGAAAAAGTAGTTGGGATCTCCTTAGCCAAAGGTATTTTTCTGAGCCAGTTGTTTCAGGTTCATCTCTTGGAACAAAGGCAGCAAGGAGGATCTTTTCTTTACAAAGGTTTCTCTGGACATAGATGGGCCGTGGCTTATTTGGTTTAAACACAAACACTGAAAAACCAAGAATGTCTTCTCTTTAAATCATGAAATTCTGACCTGCCTGGCCAGCTGTCAAAGCACTACAGTCACAGCCAGCGAGGGCTGGACAGGACTGCCTCCAAGCACTAGTTTGCAGGAATAGAACTGGATAACCTTACACATAGTGGAAGGTACCTTTCACAGACAACAACCCAGACAACGTACTTGGAAATTAATGTAGGACAGTCGCTTTAGGTAGAGTTACCTTAATTTATAGTCAGAGCTCTAAAACATAGCTGTGTATTTCAACAACAGTTTTGCATTTACAAAAGAGGGTCAAGAACATTTCAGACCCTCACCCAAAATCCTGAGCTATATCCTGTACCAGAAACTAACTGCTGGGAAGAAAAGATGAGGGGCCAACATGCTTTACTCGATGGCTGCCACCAGAGATGGCTCAGTATCCAGAGATGCAAGCACAGACTCAAGCCCATCTTACAGCTTTCACAGTCTGAGTTCTAAGAAAACCTTTTCCAGAAATTTTGCTTCCCCAGTTTTAAATTGCGCTGACTGTGACTTGTCAAAGAAGCCTTTGTACTTACAGCTGGACTCTTTGGAGAGCCACGAGACCGCAGCAATATGCTCCGAAAGGGGATCAGGTTGCAGAACTACGATGTTGAGGTGGGCACTCCACTCCACTGAAAAGCAAGCACAGCACGAGGCAGAGGTGAAAAGGAGCCATTCAGTTCTAGCTCAGCACTCTGCCAAACAAAAGGTCAAATGGAAACGACACACAGGGCCCTAACCACTGGAAGAGGCATGCAGCTTCACTTATTCCCTGGTGAGTAAAAACACACAAATACCACAGCTTCTACACAAAAGTAAGAAGTACTACCTATTATTGGGTTATCAACATCTAACAAAGAATTTACTCTTACACATGCACACAAAGCATATGCACACTGGACAGGATGCTATCCTGACTGAAGTATGAAAATCACCCCATTTCCACAGGGCATTTTGCAGTGTGTCAATCTGGAATCAAACTAGAATTATTTTACGGTTTCATAGTAATTTGAAGTATTAAGTTACTCTGGCATACATTCAAACTGATCTTACATGCACAAGTGAGCAGGTTCCAGCAACACAGAAAGCCATAATCAGTGGCACCAATAAGGTACTTGGAACATGTTAGTCTCCCAAAGCAGATGTTCCTACAGAAGTAAAAAGTCAAAACAAGTTAGTGACCTTCAGAGTTCGTCTCGGTTTCTCTATGTAGCAATGATTCAGCATTCACAAAAAATATTCAGCTAAGATTTAGTTCTGATATCTAAATCAAGCTTGCTTTTTGCTTTCACATCTAAGTGGCATGAAACTTCACATGCAACCATCAGATAGGTCTGGGAGATTCAAAAGTATGCATAAATCTAAAAAGATTACATGTTTCTACATCATTATGATTTAAAGGAGGGATTTTAAGCTTTAAGTAAATTACAAACCCATACGTAATAATAAGTGTTCACATTGAGACTGGAAAATAACTTCCATATTTGAAGAACCCCACAAATTTCTCTAAGAACTAGAAAGAGATGAGTAGTCAAAAAAAAGGTTGTTATTATAAGCTGCTCCAATTGAAGAAAGCATGTGATTTGTTTTCACTTATTTTAATTCCTCAGTCTCTTGTTTGAGAATGATAGAACAGTCTTTTGGTTCCTAATGATAAAATGTTTTCAAAAAAGAGCTACTAAGGGACAGAATTTGTATATTAAAGCATAGCCCTTTGAAATTATGCATTTAATACAGTAACTTAATATATTCCTAGAGTAATTTATTTCCTTTTACTACAACTCATAGGCTATAAGAGGAGTAGCTGGACTGAGAAAAACTTGCCACCATGCTAAGCTCACATGCCTCTCACAGTTTTCCTGCACACTACTTTTAGAATTATGTTTCTCAATTTCTCATCTCAGAGCACCAGTATGAACAAAACAGACTTCATAGCACAAAAGAAAAGCTTACAAACATACACACAAAACCATGAAAGTGAGAAATCTCTATGATTCTTTGTGTCAGACTTTAAAACATTGTGATTGTGCAATATTGGTGGGTTTTATCATGAGGGCACACAATGGAGCACGCTGGGATAGTCTGCCAGGCAAACATGGATCTCCCAACAGAAGTTAGAGAGGATCAAGATATATATTTCATAATAGAGATGATATCACGATTTATTGATATAATTTCTATTTGTATGTGTGCGTACATGAATAAAGAACAAAGTTCTTGTATTTATACTTTTTTCAGCACTTTGATTCATCCCTAGACTAATGGGGGGAAAAGAGAAGAGCTATCATTGGCCACACTACTATGTGCCCAATAATACATATTTAAATATGGGAGGTACAGGAGGCATAAGCAAGTAAGATGAAGAAACTGGAAAGCTTGATCTTATCTTTAACAGGAAGTTATCAACCACCTATTTTAGAGTCTTTTCTATATATGAGCTTAAGACTGTTAAATTCAATGTTTTTATGAATATATATAAAGTCTTGGACTACTATGAATTGATTCTTTCTGTTCTGAGAGTTCAAGCGAGACATAAAAGAGCAGATGAAAAACATACCTTATATTTCCAGGTGGATGGCAAAACGTACACTTAAGATCCCAAGTGACAGAATCCCAAACAGTGACAGTTTCTTCAAAGCTAACAGCAAGCAGAGAGCCATCTTCTGAGAAGCAGCAGTTAGTGGCTTGGTAGTTGTGGTAGTTGCCTACAAAGTCACAGCTCCAGCTCACACTTTGCTGCGCTGCATTGAATGAACAAGCCAGTTAATTCAAGTCTGTACATGACAAAGGAATTCAAGTACTACTGTTGCAAAATAGGCTCAAGAGCAAGGCAGTTTTGTTTCAGAAGGTTTATGTTTTGGAAGAGCACAGAGAATCTGTCCTGTTCTAGTTTCATTTATCCTCAGTTTTGCATTTGAGCAGTGAACCCTGAGCCTGATGTGGTACAATATCCATGCTTACTCTGCCAACCCTGTAAATGTGCTCTTGAACAGGCAGATGTTAGATAAAAAAAGGTACTCAAGTAGATCCAGCATTTATTGTTCTCAAACAAACAGTTCTTTTAAAACTCTAGCAAGAACACGAACTTGAAATTTGAACATAGGCTGTATTTGAGTACAACAAAGCTCATGGTTCATTTAGAGAAGATTTAAGGACCACCAAGTGACCCATCACCATGCTTTCTTGTGTTGGTTAACCTGCCAGTGCATTCCTTTGGGACACCTTTCCCACTGTTGAAAACTGCCATAAAATAAACTGAAGCCAAGTCATGTACTTACCACATTAACATACATTTCCCAGTTTAAAATAATGAACACAGCATGCTTTTGAAACATGAGTAGGATGAGAAAAGAAAGGAAAAGAAGGTCACTCTATGCTAAGCTATCTTTTATAGAATGGCTACAAGTTGATGATTAAAAGACTTGCCTGTGAAAGAGCCAGAAACTATTCACTACTTCAAGCTGCATGGCACCATCTAGAGTCACAGCGAGAGACCTGCTGCAATTAAAAACATCCCAACGTGTACTCAACTTATGAGCTCATTAGTTTACCAGTATTTGCTGCACAGAAGCTGCAGCATGTTGAGCCTTTCCCCCTGAGCATTCCTACCCTGTCCCTTCTGGGCAAATACACCACAGAAGTCAGCACTAATTTGTATTTTTACATATGCCATAGAACAGAACTCTGTAGTCATTAAAAAACAAACACCAAAAAAAACCCCTGATGAGGCCACTCAGTAGATACAAAACTATTTTGTGGAAGGAAACAAATCCCATCAGGTTTCACCTCCAACCCACACTATACTCAATATCAGAGTAGCTGCTCATTAAGTTGAATATAATTTAGGCTCAGAATAATTTACAAAAAAAAAAAAAAAAGCAAACCAAAACATTTTCAGATATCATTGGGGAAGTTGCTATTAAATGAACACAAGCTTTTGTCCTTCTTCTCATCTGCAGCCACAGTTAAGGAGCAAAGAGCTTGGAGAGAGAAAGCCAATTTGGCAAAGGAAGGTTGCCAAATGGAACCCTCAGTGATTCAACAGTACTTTCAAACATGTTCTCACCTGCCCATGAAAAGACAAACAGGTTACCAAACTGTATGCAGTTCAGCATGACCACTATTATAGCTCTTTGGGAACATGAGAACACAAGGCACTCAAGTGGCAGGGAAGTTCCAGCTCATTTAAGAGTGGCTGGCACCATAATAACATCCAAGTAAAAGGAAATTACTAAGTGGAAATCTTTTGTATTTCACGTCCAAAGGACAACAGGCATACACAGATGTTCTGTTTGCAACAAGTGAACATCAGCATCAAGAGGTGAAATTTGCTTATTTAAAGTACCTTGGAAGTGGATCCTAAATACCTATTCTAGGATGTTCAACTATCTAATGGGAAGGAAGGATGTTCAAAAAATGAACTCTGAAGTGGTGGAGCTGCAGAATGGCAAAGCACTATTACTTTAACACATTCCTGCATCCTGCTCCCTTGTGCAGAAGTCTCAAAAAAAAAGTCTATACAGAAGAATGACAAAAATCTATTTTCCCAGCATGGAAAAATCGTTACCACAAACAATCCTTTGAACAATAAACACAGGCTGCCATCCCCTTCTGCAGCAGGCTCAGAAAGGCCTTTGCTATTTCAGGAACCGCCATATCAATTTATAATACTGCAAAACTGTGACAAAACTCCATCACAGGCTGCTCATGAAAATACAATACTTCATGGAGCAGCAGAACCAGATCAATACACAGAGTGGAGCAGATGAAGGTAGGGTCAGAATTTCTATAGCATGATCCTTGTAGGCCCCTTCTAACTCAGGATGTTTTCAGGATTCTACATTACAAGGTGGCAAGTAAGAGTATGTTGTGTTTTGACCATACTTGCCTTCTGGATCAGTGTCTTCTACCATCACCCAGACTTTAAACACACAGTCTCTGCCAGTTGTTACCAGTATCAGAGAGTCATCTTCCAGTTCACCCATGTCACGAAAGCACATGTCTGTGATGTGGTTGTCATGGGGTGTATTTATTCTAGTATTCAGCTTAAAGCTATAAGAAAAGAAAACAGAAGCTTGTCATTGTATTTCATTTGGAATCTGGGGAAGACTTCAGTTTTAAGTTGATTCAGGAATGGACAGGAAGATGAGGGATAAAACAAGTTCAGTCTAACTAAGACAGCTAGATGGTATCACATTTACAGATCAGATTTCCCTAATCACTTCCCTATAGCAAGAGAGATTGTAGCTCAGCACCTATCAGTAGGCAAGCATCTCAAATATTCAGCCTGAACTCTGGGCCATCTTTCCAGCACTCAGAAAATCAGTCCCATAATTGATCTGTGTAGTAGCTTTGTTTTGTTTCTTCTTTAGGAAAATAACAATTTATAGTCAAAATGTACTTTTTAAATAAGAAAATTAGGGTAAGTGTATTAAGCAGATGCATATGTTAGCTAAAGAAAAAAATTAAATGAACGATGGATTAGACAGAGATGGGAAAATTGAACAAGTTATAGAACTATTCTGTCATGTCTGATTTTTAATACCAAGGAAATAAGTGAATTTAAGTCCTGTGGTTACAACAGTCTGTCTAAGTAAAACAGATTCAGAGCATGTCCAATCTGCATTTACTGCAACTCTGTGTGCTGTTGCAGATGCTTCTAGTGTGCATGGTAAACTTCCTACAGTCTGCCCTAGAATTTTATTAGTTGGTCTGTAAGAACTCTGCCTTTGCAAGACCACGTCTCTGCAGGTATTTGTGTGACTGACACCTAGAAAGCCAGCTCCCATTACCTTTGTGTTTCTTCCTCATAGAACCACAGCTTTAGTTCTAACTCAGGGTCTGTCACTTCTTCTCTCTCTTCTACTGTAGCCAACCACGTGCCCTGGGCACTGAACGCGACCTTCACCAGGTCAGATTGCTTCAGACCTGCCTCGTGGATGTACTGGCGCTGCACAATGTCCAGCTGCAAAACAGGCCAACATTAAACTTTAAAAATTCAAGTGTAGCTGTAAGAGATACCATCCGTAACACCACAGAGAAAGGATGTTCTGAAAGTACTAATTAGACCTGACTGGGCTGTGGCATGAAAAAAAAAAAACAATAAAAACCCAGCAGTGAGGAAAGCATCATTAGGGCATGTGCACTCCACAGCGATCCTATGTGTAGGAAAGAAGCAGAAAAAATTATTTAGAGGGATTTTACCTAGAAATTGGGCACTTAACAGGAGTAGCACACTGTTTTGAAGTACTTTTTTAACTATCCACACTTAGCTATGCTTAACAAGTTAAAGTCTGCAATAAAGCCAAGAACATCTCAGCCTGGAATCCAGCCCTGTCATATAGCTGCTGGGCTTTTTTCCTTTTTGCCATATTAGGTCTTCAGACAAATTCTGATGCACAAGTTATTTGACTAAGTAAGTTAAAATTTTGGTAGAAGCTCATTCAACTTACACTAAACAGCTGTTGGTCACTTTGGAGGCAATAGAACTGCAAGTGGCCAGGTTCTCCATTCATGACCAGAGCTTTGGTTCTAGGATCAACCACTAGGCCAGTCTTCACATCCCTACCTGGAAACAAAAATCAGGTGATAAATGACCAAAGATGGTAAGTGACACATTCCATCCTCTAAAGGGAAGGTAAGTTTTATTGAACTTACTTTTGATTAGCCCTTGAATACTTCTGGAAAACCTTAGGTTGCTGTTGATTATTGTAATTCCTGAAAGAGAAACCAAATCTCGCAAAAGGCTTCTGCAATGTAACTGCAGCTCACAGTGGGGAAGGGACCACAACCAACTGTACTGCAAATGTATCTTTTCCCAATTTATGACACCCCTACATCAAGGTGGAAAGCCAAGTTACAGCAGTCACCAGGCAAATTCACAGAACTGATGAAAGAGAAAAAAATCTCTTCAAGCATCCTTTCAGATCAGCATTGAAATTTCATGCACTATCTGGTTAATTAATCTGAAATCAACAAAATAAAGCTCCTACAGATTTGCATTCCATCTGGCATTAAGTGATACTCAAGTTTGCCTTGGCTTACTGTTGTCTGTGTGCAAGGTGCAGCAGAGTGCGCCGTCAGATGACATGGAGATGTACTCGATGGGAGACCCCAAACGAGGCAGGAAATCCTTCTGACACGATGACTCATTGTGCCACTGCACGAGAACTGATTCAACTCCACCACTCAGCAACCTGGTTCCTTTTCCAGCAATAAAAATGCAGTTATAGGTTTTACTTAAAACCACAAATTCAGTGGTGTGTATCTTTACAATGACAGACAAACATAAGTGTCTTGAAACTTTTTAAACTGTCACATACAAAGCAAATATATCGAGCCTGGGCCACACACACAGATATGATTCTTATTATCCCATGTTAAATTGATAGAGACACTTGGATTAAGCAACAAGAATTTGTGCCTACAGTAAAATTAAAACAATGCTTTGGGAGTAGTAGATCCCATTACTTTCTGAATCAGCTGAGTATTTGTGTTGGAATACAGCTGAATTGTTCTCCTTCATTGAAAAGTACTTTGCACTAAGACATATCTTGAGAATATTTGAGATCACACAATTCAGATAAAAGTGAAGTATTTCTGACACTAGGTTTGAGTTCAGACCAGACTGGCTTGTCTCATTTGGATGCAAATAAGATTGACAAGAACTAATCAGTATTACTGATGAAAGGGAGAGAGAATGAGTGTGGAGGTGGGAGAGGTGAGAGGAGGGGTGAGATTTTACATTCTACCACAGAAGGTAGATATTTGACATTATGAATGCCAATCAAAATTACATCAAAAAAGTAACAACTGCTTCCATTTTTATTTTAGATCCTTCCTGGGCATATAACACATTAATTTTTAGAATTTTAAATAAGTGGGCAAAGTCGAACTTGTATTGATTCTTCCCTCCCTGCTGCAAGTTTTTGACTTGTGTTTGTTTGATGGAGGTTTGCTTTTGGTGGGGTTTTTTTGGTGTTTTTGTCTTGTTTCTTACTTTTCTTTTACTCACCCTCCATAGAAAAAGCCAGATCCATGACAATATCATGATGCCAGTGCAGTGCGGAATATGTGTATTCTTTCCTGTGGTGGAAATTCCTCCTATGTGGGGAGGAACAGAACAGTTTTTTACTCGCAAAATCAAAAACAGAACAAAGGAAAATAAATACTGAATTGAATCAAGTATATCATCCTCTCCTCTAACTTCTAGACTACAGCTTCTTGAGTGCTCAGGTGATGCACAGGGAAAGAACCACACTAGCAAGTTTTCAGCACCCTCCTGGCCATCCATAGCTCACATTTTACATGTACTGAGCAACTCACCCCTGGAAGCAACTTGGCCAGTGTGTTGTAGTTCCACTGGTGTGCTCTCCCTAGGATTCTACTTGCCCATAAAGTGTTATTTCTGCTGTTCCCGCATTACTTTTTTCACATTAAGTTTAGATTCGTGGAGCACAGCTAAACAGGAATATTTTTCCCTTTGACATTACACTGAAGCTGTCCCCTGCACTCAGTGTCAATACAGCACGGACATTGCTCATTCTTTGTTCATTATGACTTCTGAAAAATGGCAGCACTAAGGACAAATCAGACTGCTTTGCTCAGGTTTCACTTAATTCCTTTGGTCAGAGCAGTTTACAGGGTACAGTTGAATCAAAATGCACATACCAGAGGCGAATCTTTCCATCAGCATGGCCAGTTGCAATGCAATCCTCTGTAGGGTGGCAGGCTACACAGCTGAACTGATTGTCTCCACCTTTTGTCTTCACTGCACGTAAAGAAAACCTTCAAGAGTTAAGGAAGTACCTTGAATTATATGAGTTGGGTTGGTTTTTTTGAAACAAACCTTCAAAAGGATCACTTAGTGCGCATAAAAAATACCTTTGATTAGCAAAATTAAACATCTCCAAGTTGTTATGGTTACATGCACTCTCAAAAAATTGGGACAGACTTATTTTTCTCTTTATTTCGTTGTTCTTTGCCTTCAATCAAGCTGAAAAATTTTTTGCTTCTTTCTCTTTCTCTCCTCTACTCCCATTTCCTCCCCATGCCCTGATCCTGCCCAAACTATGTCACTTGTTTCATTTCAGCATCAGCCTAAGTATTTACCTGAAAAAAATACATCCCTGAGCTGCAAAGGTAAGGTACCACTGCCACTGCAGTGCTTGCTGTCTGCTTCTACAGGAAGCTTCTTATATGGTGACTACATCCCCTCCAGCATAAAACCAAATGGCCGCTGACAAACATGAAATCATGTGTGCACACATCACTGGTTAATAAACACTTAATGATATACTGGATTGTATCAATACTTGACATTTTTATTCTTGTTCTTACCTGTTCAACAGTTTCCGTTTAAAGAAATAAACTTGGAGATTAACCTCTTTCACTGACACCACATATTCACCCTGTTAAAACAATTTGGGATATACAGATTATGTTTTTATATATGAAACAGGACAAAAAAAAGAATCACACATTACTACAAAGTACTTAACACTGGAGACAACATATGAGCTGATGTTAAGTAAAGACTTTCCTGTGGTAAGTGTTGATGTTTCTTTTTTTTAGTAGTATATAAAATAGTAGTAGTATAAAATACAGCACAGGCCTTGCACAGATGCATTTGCTTTGGGTTTTGTGCTTGTACGAAGCATAAACAGCACAGAGTTCAAGACAAAAAAACCCCCACAACCAACTAACACCCCACAGAAAAAAAACAAAGGTGAATATACTTCTCTTCCAAACGCAATCTGCTTCGGTGATGACCCCACACCATCCAGAACCACTGACAGCTCCTTGGCTTCCAAGTCTTGGCCTGCTCCTTTGGTCAGCTTCACTGACACCAGCTGGAATGTATCTGACCAAAGAAAAAAGTCTCTTTGTTTCAAATAGTAGTATTGAAGAATGAGGACTAGACAGTGGGTATCAGTGCAGCTGTAAGCAGAAACCAAGCGAAGCTGCACAGTATTTGCTCTTGCTCTGAAGTAGCAGTATATTATAGTACAGAGTAAGGCTAAGCCATATTTATTTCACACAAAATCCTATTAAAAAGTATCTAGGCATGCTGTTAAATAGAACCAGTCTATTTATGTTAACACTGCTAAAAGTGGAAGAGTAATCTCAAATACTCATATTCAACTTAAGTAGTATACCCTGTAACTTTGTAAGCACAGCTTAAAGATTTATTGCATCTACAAGATCATATCCACGCAATATATGCTTCACAAGTGAAGATAAGCACTCTTCTAGACAAATATTGAAATAATAGACATCACAGAATGAAAACAGAAAAAAAGTACGACATACAGGACCACAGACATCTGCCACGGGATTTAAGAAATATTTTCACAACTAACATTAAAGCACATTTCTGCAGCGTACCATTCACTGATGTGACAGCAGCTCACACACAGAATGACTGAAATAACAAGGATGGTGTTAACTGTACTTTACCTCGTTCACCCTTCTTTGGAATTAGAACAAACACCGAGTCCTCAGCACTGGCAAGTGTGTACAGTGCCAGAAGTTTGCATCCTACCGTGAAAGTCTGGAGAAAAAAAAAGAGGAGGTCAACAATTATTGAATGCTTTTCAACAATGAATAACACTAAACTTTTAGAATAAGAAAAGTGTCTGTGCTTAAAGACCCCTTCATGTATTAACTAAAATTCTTGATTCTGAGACAAATACAAACACCTTTATTCTCTCAAGGACTAATACAAATGTTAAAACTAGTATTAGTAAAATATGAGAGATCAGATCTACTGAAAAACCTGAAGGGACCTCAGCCCTAGTACAAAGCATAAGGCCCAGCTACAGGGAAGTGCCTCTATTTAGCAGAAAACAGAACCAAGAGGACAGTTAGCAGCCCACATTTTCAACCCATCATATCAATTCCGACTGGCATATCCCAAACTGCAGCACATTCCCCAAGAGCGACACTGGGCTTCAAACTGCAACAAGGAGCAAAGTCAGTATGTCAGTACATCCCACCAAGTAATCTGCGTCATCATCACATCAACTGCCACATTCTGTTATTGCCAGAGATGCTTTTCAGGCTGTGTTAATGGCAGAAAAACGTCTCTCAGACTGATTTGTGCCCACTTGTAGTAATAGCAGTATTCTACAATCAGCGAGTCAAGGATAATTTTGGCATGTGCTCAACAGGAGTAAGTCAACATACTTTAATGGGAATCCCATCCATGAAGTCCCAAAGCTTAATGCTGCCATCAAGAGACGAAGAATAGAGCTGAGGAAAAAAAAAAATATAACCCAAAGCAATATTCCAAAATCAGCTTTTACATAAAATCACAACTTAAAAATTGGAGGATTGATCATTGGAACTGTGATTCCAGGTAACTGGATCATCAAAAACACAGGACACAGACCAGTTCTGTGCTACCTTCAAAGAATGTGCAAGGGAAGCACAACATTCTAGCTTAAAATGTACATTGCCACAAAGTGTGAGTACACAGACACCCATTATGTGAACATCTATTAACACTGGCATCAGATTTTTCATAGCTAATATACACATCAGTTCCTCTTGATAAATAACTGCTATTTATATACAGATACCAAAAAAACCTCAAGTAAACTGAGAGCCAGAGCAGGGAAGGCAGGCTGGGGACAGCAAGAGCCACTGGGCAAGTTAAATCTGCATCTGTACCAGCAGATAGAGAGGGGCAAACACCAACCACAGTAAGTGTTGCTGACCTTCTCATATGCTTCTTTTATCCTTCAATCATCAAAAAACCGGAAATCTTGCTGACATTTCCCTTTTGCTGTCATTCCATTCAACTAGTGCAATCCACATGACGTTTCACGTTTTTATTTGTAGATAACAGAGACATTTACCGATCTTGTCAGATTTCAGAGCAACAATAGCTCAGCGATGCTCTAATCGCTCCCAGCTCGTTACCAAACTCCAGCCAGCGGCGGGACAGTCCCCGAGGAGGGCCAGGGGCACCCCCATCCCCACTCAGACCTTCCCCTCGCAAACCTGCATGTGGTTGTGTGGGTTGAGCTGGATACCCGTGACCAGGTCGGCGTGACCGCCCATGAGCCGCAGGGTCTCCTCGGTGGTCACGCTATACACCTTCACGAAGTCCCCGGAGGCGCAGAGCAGGTACCTACGGGGGCAAACGACGTCACTGCGGCAACAGGGGCCCGGGCGCCCCACGGGGGCCGCAGGCCGCGGGGACACCGGCAGGCAGAGCCCGGCACGGAGCTCGTGAAGGCCACCCCCGGGTGTGGAGCTCCCGTCCCCCCGCCCCACTTACTTGGAGTCGGCGGAGAACACGGCCCTGGCGCCGCGCAGGGCGCCGCCGCCGCAGCGAACCACGCNGAGGGCGGGCCACGCGCACACCGCCTCGTGCCGCCTCGCGGCGCCGCGGGACGGGCCGCGTTGGGAGGGAGCTGCAGCGTCCTCGAGTCCTGCGTGGGACCGAACGCCACCTCCAGGGACAGTGACCTCCCCGGGCAGCCGTTTCCAATGCCCAGTCACTCTTTGCGAATAAATTCTTCCTAAAGTCCAACCGAAACCTCCCCGGCGCAGCCTGACGCTACGTGCTCTTGTCCTGTCACTGGTCTCCTGGGAGAAGAGCCCGACCCCTCCACTTTCCTTCCCCTCCCTTCCTTCCAGGAGAGAAACTTCCTCCGGTCGCTCTCCCCGGCCGTCCCCAGTGCTGGGCCGGCCCATAAGGGCGGTGCCGCCGTCACCCACGCCCAGCACACAGGTCCCGTGTGGCGCCAAGCGCCTGCAAGGGAAAGTCCTCTGCCTGGGTCCGGAATTGCGCGGGACTGAGGGAGTTTTTTTGAGCAGTTGTATTGAGTTTCATAGCAAGGAAAACTGTGTTGTCGCCCAGTGGTTGTTACCATGATCTCTACTGAAAGAAAGATGTCGGAAGGGTGAGTCCAAATGTACTGTTTATTTCAGAGTTTTTAGGCACAATGTTTTTAGTATTCTGAGTTAGTGCTGCTGCTTTGAACAGGTGAAAACTAATATAAACAAACTGAACTGAACTGAAGGTTTGTAGCTTTTAGAGACAAGTCATGGTATGCACATCCAGTATATCCTTTACTTACCCTTTCCCCAAAGTTTACTAGAACTTGGTAGCCGATGGAGCAAAGATTGTCTTTGGGTTTAGGTTCATGTTGCCTTTAGCAATTGCTGCTATCATTTACGTTGCTAATGTTTTGTAGCTTTTATTAGGACATTTTTTTCTGGAGGCTGCATGTTCCATTGGCACAGTGTATTCCTGATCCACACAGTGTGCTTGGAGGGCAGTGACAGAGTAAGAGTTCATGGTGATGAACTCCAGCTGATTTCATGGCTTAGAAGGAAGGTGTTGTTCCAATGAACTTGTAAGGGTAGCACCATATTTTTGCAGGCAGCAGTTGCAATGTCTTTACTGTCTTCGAGTAATGCCAGGTCTTAATGGAAGATCCCAGCATAGGTAGCTGCATGAACTTCTGGAATTAATTAATGATATCCTTGAAATGTATTCTTGCAGAAAGAACCTGGTGTTGCTACAAACCATGCTTAAGCTCCATCTAGACCAGAACACTGTAATATACCCCCACTTTTATAAGTCACTAAAGTGGTGGAGTTTGCCAGGTGTTTGGTACAATTAATTAGTTAAATGGAGGTGAGGGAAAACATGGTGTGGGATGGAAGCATTTTTTTGGGTTACCTTGGTGTTTATGGACACTAAGTCAGCCTCCTGTTCCAAATTATACTTAAATTTAGTTTTTCTCTCTGATGGACTAAAGTGTCTTGTTTTTATGAATAAACACCTTGGGTTGTACTATTTTAGAACATCTGGGTAAGTTTATGCCAACTGAAATTCTTTGGACATTGTGGTGAAAGTAATTTTAATCTGATTTACCCAGTTTTCCATACTTGTTGTTCCTGTGAGAGAGGATCTTCCTGAGATACCTGTTCCTCTGAATTCTTTCACCCCAAAAAATGTTTAGTTGGAATTGTTTACTTATTTGTCTTGGTTCCATTTCATTTTCCTTTCATTTCAATGCCTTCTCCTATCTTGACTATGTATTTAGTTCATGGCTTGCTCTGTGGAAGTTAATACCTCTGCGGTTTTCATAGCAGACTTTAGTTTGACCTTATTACTTCAACTTCTATTCTGCCCTCTTTAAAGGTAATTCATAAAAATTCTTTAAAAAATGTTTAGAGTAGTTTCACTTCAAGATTCATAATTGGCTATTCATTGTCTTCAGTACTATTCTGCTTGTAAACTGCAGTAAAATTGTTAAATGTGTTTGGTTAGGTTTTTTTCTGAATATTTTCTGAATATTTTGCCTCCACTCTTCCCTAAGACCTGCAGCTGTCATAATTTAGGAGAACTCATGGTTACTGGCTGTGAAAGGCCAGTCAGAGCTCCTGCCAGAGCCATGAAAATCTTCTCTTTAGTGAGACTAGGTTGAGCAATTTGAGGTCCTCTCTTCCCCCATGGAGCAGAGAAAGGAATCAGAAATGTTTAGTCTCTTACATGATGATACAGGAGGAACTGAGGAACTTGGCTGGCAAGGCAGTTTGATAAGTACTCAGTCTCTGTATAAAATGCACTGTTTGTTAGTCCCATGATGACTTCTGTAGGATCTGTGATCTTAAGTAACTATCGAGTCTGAGGAGCAGGGCCAAAGATTATAGTTTGCAGTGTTAAATAATCTTGTCCTAAAGGATGTGCAGCTTTTGAAATACCCAAAATAATCTAGGCTGTCAAAGCAAAATAGAAAAGGTATCTGCAACTGACTTTTTTGGCTAAATTTTCTTCCTCTGTTGAGCAATAATGTCTGTAGACCAAAAATTGGAATAGTCTTGAAACAAAATCATGAAAGCTTTAATTTTCTTTCTTATTTGTGGATTCATGTGTAATAATAATTTAGTTTCATAACTTCAGACTGAAAAATAGCTTTTAGTATCTATAAAGCTTTTCCTTCAAATGCATTTGATATTTTGCACCAGATTCCTAAGAGGCGTGCTAATATTAGGTACAGAGGGATGAGAAAGGACCTCCTCTTCTTGTGGACAGGACAAAAAATTTGTCTTGAATCAATTAGTTTTTTGTATCTCTGTGATTTTGAAAGCCAGAGAACACTGAGTTTTCCAGCGGCAAAAGAAGCATAAGCATAAAAAAATAAAGGGGGGGTTCAAGACAGTGAAGCAAGATGGTGTGAAGATAGAAATATTTACAGTCTTGTCTTTTGACAATATTGAAAAGGCAAGAGATGAATGGAGCCAATGGTTTGGGGGTTTTGTTTGGTTTTTTTTGTTTTGTTTTTGTTTCTGTTTCTTTTTTTCTTTTGGAGATGGGGGAGTGTGTTTGGTTTTATTTTGGTTTTTTGTCTTGGTTGACTTTAGAAGTCCTGATTTCTGTTCAAACTGTTCAAGGTATGGAGTTGCTCAAGCAGAGAACCCCAGTGGGGATAGATGCTGGTTTAACTTCTCTGCAAGTGTCAAGAGCGTGCGACCCCTTGGCAGCAGGCTGAGGGAGAGGCAGCAGAGGAACAATTTGATCAGTTTTTCCACTGAGCTAACTGTTGAACACCTTATGTTATCCACTGGTGTTTAATAAATTAGCTCTCAGAACATGAGTGTGCTGAAGTTATAATTTATGTGCAGCAATTGGATATATGGTTAAATATACACCATGTAGATACTGATAGCTGCTCAATAAATAGTTACCATAGCAGGTGCTAAAGGACATCCCTGTGTTTGAGCTTTAGGAAGAGTACTTCTGTGATGTGTATTAGGGAATCTGCATCAGATCATACTGTTCTATGTTGCTTATTGGCTCACTTTATCTCTTGACATGGTTTCAAAATCTCTTTCTCTGCTTTTTATGTGCCAGCCCCTGACTATGGTTTCAGGGGTCAGCTCAGGCTAAATGAGTTTACATGAAGTCAGCTGCTAAGTCATCCTCCTCACACTCTGGAAGATGCTTTGGCATAGAAAAGAGGAGTGGCTGGAGCCTAATGAGTCCTACCCAGCTGTTAAGATTTAGGTTGATCAGTTAATTGAAAACAAAATAGTGGCATTTTTGATTTAAATGAACTGCATAGTCTTCTAGTTCCCTTTCATATGTGACCTTCAGTGCTTTCCTAGCCATGCTTTTTAGTTCCTTAGGAGCCCTTACCATTCGTAAAGAGAATGTTGGAAATAATTTGCTCTTTGCTTAAAGGCTTAACTTTGCTTTTAAGTCTGTCCCCTGGCAAATGGAGAATCTGCTTTCCAGAATGTGCCATCTTCATTTTTAAAGGAAATAAAATACTAATTACTAACTGCTCGAGCAAGAAATCTTCAAGATAGTCTTCCTTAAAACTTGGGTTAATTCCTTTTAGTCCTCTCTAGACAATATTGTTTGCAATTTTAGCAAATTTGAGGGGAGTCTACAGACCTTATGTAATCAAGGGTCTTAAGACTTTGAATTTAATTTTAAGAGAACTAAAAATACCCTGAAATCTTAGGCACCAGCCAAAACCCACGGAGAAGCCTGAATTTTCTGTGTTTCCATTCAGACTTTGGGAGTATAGCTGAGAAGATTATTTCTCCAAGGCAAAAGATTTTGCTTGAAGTCTGGACTGAGACCTGTGTGCCAAAATGCATGTATGGTGCTTAGGCAGGAGAAGGGCAAAACCTGTGTCTCACCCTAAATAAACTAGCTCTTCATGGGTGTGCATAGGAAAAGCCTTACCTTGTTCTGATGTGAAAGAGATACAGCAGCTGTTAACAAGAATGGCATTCAGTAGTTAGTAGTTCTCTAGCAATGAATCTGTTGTGTTCCTGTTTGTTATTTTGTGAATGATCATGAACTATTTCTGGATTGAAAAAAGGAACACCAGTCTGCTGTATTTAACTTGAAGGTAAAATTCTGATGTGAACAAAGCATTGGGAGCCTAGAGCTACACTGGTTAATGTATATAACTGACAACATGTATTATGTCAAGGTATTTCTTAGCTATGTCTGACATTACATGTCCCAACTTCTCTGAGTAGTGAAACTTGTCACGTACCAGTATTCTACACAGAGATTACTTGCGCTTATAAACTGTTATTCAATATTTTAGCTTTAGTTATTTTGAGCATCAAAACAGCCAGATTCTTTTGCCAGTGTTTACTCAGAGTGATGTCTACTAGAATAGACCCTCCCAGAGAATAAAAAAAAATATCCAGCCCATGTTATTTTTAAGGTGTTTCCTTAATGCATTCCAAAGCCAGTTCTTCAGAGGAAAGCAAAGGCATAATTCATTTGCTGAATAGGAATAAATTTTATTTCTAGTTATAGCAGAGAAAGCACTCCCTCATGTTGCTGGACCAGCCAAGCAAATCTCTGACATGCAATTCATCAAAATAATATGCAGGCTTTTAGTAGGAAAAAAAGACTTGTATTCTTTCTCAAGGAGCTGCCCTGATGTTTTAGCTATACTGCAAAATATTTATTTGTATTAGTGATGGCAGCAGTAGGGGGGGATTTGACTGTTGTCTTTCTTTTTTTTCTGAGGGCCTATTTGAAAATCAGAGTAATCATTAGAATGTTATTGCATATTTCAGACACTTGCAGAATACCTTCCTGTATTAAACAGGTCAGAGCCAACATCTTCCACACACTTAACATAATGCCATATCAAGTGACACTTTTCCTCCCAGTTCTGAATTTTTGCATAGCCACTTGTCTTCCTGGGAAGTATGCAGGATCCATCATTCTGAGAACCAGGCTTTAAAATTTAAAGTTACAAATAGAGATAGATATAAATGTTCATTTTTGGCTTTTTTGTTGTCAGCTTCGATGTAGGGGTTTGGTACTCCATAAGTATTGTTGACTCCCCCATGTAGCTCTTTTGACTTCAGCAGTCAGGAATGTAAATTGTGATGCATGGCTGGGGCTGATACCAGAGATGATGCCATAAAGGGTGGGATGGGAGTAACTGGAATACTCTAAACTGGATTTACACCTGTGGGATAACAGCAGTAATGGGAGAATAATGGATTCAGGAGACAAATTGAAAACAAAAGTAATTTGTATGTTGCAAACTTCAGAGTAGTTCAGGTATAAAGGCAGTTTTATGGGATATGCTTATAAGCAAACACACAGAAGAGAAAGTACAGAACCTTCAAAATAAATACAGATGAATAAATGAAAATAAATGTGTCTCATTTGGCATTTAAGGATTTTTTAGCTAATATTTAAATTATTCTTGGTAAAAAACAATTACAATGCACATTGCTATTTTCAGTCACACTATACATAGGCTGAGTGATTCAAAGTTACCTACAGAGACCAGTTCTGTCTATCTGGATGGTAAGAAAATACCAGTACAAGTTTGAACTATATTTGACACTTGCTGTTGGCCATGGTTGGTGACAGGATGACTGTGTTTTTAAAGTAAGATTAAAAATAAGTTTTGTTTCTTCATTCTTGTTTTTGTGGGTTTTTTAGTGAACTAAACACATGTTCTCTTACTCTTTTTGAACAACATTCCCAGTGTTCATAAGAGAAGTAATATTTTTAAACAGAAAATTTTCCTTCTAACTAGAAGCTACTTTTCTATCCTTTGAAGCTGCCATGAGGTAGTTGAGAGATGCTGAATGTGCTGATGGAATATATCTTTGACTCCACAGCAGTTTCTTTTAAGTTTTCTCTTTTATTTGGTTGTAATTTCATGCAAACTTAACTATAGCACTGCTATAAAAAAAAGAATACTGAAAACCCGTTATTTCATCTTAGTATTTAAAAAATCTATACCATCTTGGCTCTTGTCTGCTTGTACCTTTGGCTAATGGGACCATAACGGTGTAGCTTTGTGTTCTAAGGTGTCTTTTCTGTTTTTTAATAACAGACCAGGCAAGTTAACACAGATAACAAAGATCCGTGTGCTGCATTACCCACTTAGAGCCAGGGCTCCCTCCAGTCTCCAGCCAGTTTGTTCTATGTGGCACATCATGGGCAACTGGGCAACCTGTAATGTGACACACATGGCAACTTCAGCTCAAACTGCGCCTTAACTTTTAGGTTTACTCAAAGTTCCTGCTTCAGAGGTATTCTTTCACCTAATGTACTAAAATCACTTTAGTTGTTCAGTTTGTAAATAAGACAAATAACAAAGTCTTTCAGTAATACCTGTACAGAGACAACTGGAAAAAACTCAGGTCATGTTCTCAATCAGTGTCATGCTCTGCTGGTAACTGGCTTTTGCAAGCCAGGTAGCAACCTCTTCACCAGGAAACTGAAATTTCCTCTCGTTTGGTTTATTGATTATTTACAGATTTTTTTTTCAGAATGTGCAGAAACAAGATCAATTTTTGAAGGCTCATCAATAAACTTTTTAAACTCCAAGCCACGATAGCATGTGAACTGTCAAATGTGAACTGTCATCACATTTTTAGAATGTCCTTGCTTTGAAAAGTGTTGCTTTAAAAGTATAATTAGATGGCTTTGATTTGTACATGTTCTCCCTGTGTAGGTCACTGGCTTTGTTGTGTTTTTTCTCCAGAAAGGGACCAAAGCAAGGAAAAGGAAATACTTCAACCTTAAGCATCTGAAGGCATTCTTTAGTGACCAGGAGATGAGAGGCTGAAGGAAAACAGAGTAGCTTGTTATGTAGTTTGTATTAAGGCATTGGAATATTTAATGCACTCACTGGCAATATTCAGAGAAGTTAGCTCAATAACTTAAACAGTTCTCCGGATCTCTCTGAAGTTTTGCCCCTTGCTTTGAGAATGTCAATGCCTTATAAAAGAGAGGACTTGTCAGCTGTGTTTTTCCCTCTGCTACACAAAATGTGCATCAGCACTTGCAGTAGGAAATGATATTTTTCCTCAAGTGAGACTTTGTTGACACCTGGAGTAATGAGGTTACTGTCGTATTGTCTTAAGCATCATTTGGGTGTCTGATGTATAAAGCTGACCTTGCAAGAGGGTGTGCTCCTAAGAAGGTAGAGCTAAGAAATATTATGCTAGTCCCTCTTTCCCCAAAGATTGATACAGCCAGAGGTAACAAATCATCTGTGCTTGCTGTCTAGGATATCTTCTGACCCCTCTGCTGCTGCCATATACATCATTACAGTAGTTTAAAAGGGATTGTTTCTGTAAGTGGCTGTAGTGAAAGGAAAATTTTCACTATGGTCTTGACTATTATTTTCCCCTAATGTGTTTGAGATGAGTGGGAAGGAAAGTATATGGCAAGTTCCTGCTGCTGGATGTTAGATTGGTATGTTTCAAACGTGAAAACTTTTGTGGAAAGTTGACTAACAGATAGGTTGGTTTGTTTATACCATACAAGCTAGCCATAAATATTTTAAATTTTTATTAACAAAACCAGAGATAAGTTGTTACATAGTTTTTTTGAAGATCCCTGTTTCTTTTCATTGCTCGTTAGAATGCCTTGATCAATATATTTAACAAACTGCCTTAAAGCTGTGTCAGTGGTCTGTTCTGACCTGTTAGCTCTCAAAATCTGGTGTATTTTTCTTTAACTTGTCACTTGCTTTTGCTTGAGCTGGTGTACTCTGTGTTTTGAGGAAAACTGGATAGTTAATCCTGCTGATTTTGCTGCTATTACAGCTACATTGATTAGCCAGCATCTCCTGAGTTCAAAGCACAACTGTCTAGGCCTGTGTATATTTGGGCAAGATCATTGACAGAAACAGCCTTAAATGTTTTTCCTAGAATTCTCATTGTTTCCTCGATGACAGTTTTAGCACCACATATATAATCTTCTTTTTGTGAAGTTCTACTGATCTTGTGATTCACAAATCTAACCTTGCCTTGCTGTGACAAGGTGTAAAACCTCATGTTTATGGCATGTTTTTTTAAGCTAAGAGGAAAGAAAAGATATTCATTAAGCATTTGCTGAAGCATGTCTTTGAATTATTTCTTTTTATCTCTTCTCAAATATGTATGTGCTCTAAAATGAGTGTTTTGTGTATGAAGATGGATTATTGGCAACTTGTCTTCCGATCAACATCATCAAGTTCACTTTTTAAAACCTTTTAGTCTTTCTTTCCCTTTGTGCAGCATTCCCAAAGAAATAAAAAAAGGAAATAAATGGGGAAGGGAAGGGTTGCACAGGGGATAAAACTAAGCAAGCTAAGCAAAATATTTAACAGTATTAACAACCTTTTTCAGGACAGATGCCTCCCTTGTGGTGCAAGTTGCTTTCCTGTGGAATGTTCTACATTACCTGAGAGTAATGAGGGAGCTGGAGAAAGAGCTCAGCAAGCTGCTTTTGATCCTTTACCAGCAGTCCTGGTTACCTGGAGAAGACCCAGCTGACTGCAGATGAGCAAATGGAATGCCCTCCTACAGGAAGGGTAGGAAGGATGGGCCTGGCAGCTGGACTTCTGTACTGGGGAAGGTCATGGAGCAGATCATCCTGAGTGCCATCCCTGGGCACGTGCAGGACAACCAGGGCATTTCCTGGAGGGTGGGAAGGCTCTGCAGAGGGATCAGCCGGAGATGCTGGGGCTGGGTGGATGTTGAGGGGTTCTGTGGGGGTATTTGGGAGGATATGATGTTGGTGAGAATGTTGGGGAGGGAGATGTGTGGAAGGTGAGAGGCCTGGGCTGAAACTAGATCCAGTTTGAAGGCAGCCTCTGTGGTTTTGCACAGCTTTGGTTATGGAAGGCAGAAAGAATACCAGTGGTACTGGTTGTCCTCCAGAGCAGAAGAGGGGAGAGCTGTAATTTATCGGCCTCTTATCTGCTTGTACTGGAGGGAGGATTAGTGTTTTTTGCAATATCCCTATTTGTGTGGGGTGCTTTTGTAACACTGCATCAACTTGCATTCCTTGAGAGCTTTTATGCCTTAATAGATTTGTTACGTTGTTAGCCCTTAACAGAAAAGTGTTTGAAAACCAAACAATGCCCTTTTTTTTTTTTTTTTTTGCCTCTGTTTAGCATTTATTTTTTGCAATTGACTCTCAAGGGACCCTGTTAAGAAAATGCATTGCTGGTTTGGGATGGGAAGAAAACTTGCAAATATTTTACATTCTCAGGTTGTGCCAATGAACTTGGAAAGTTTGCAACTTGATTTGAAACAACTTCAATTGAGCAATAGAAGACAATGTGGATTCCTGATTTCCTGAATTTGAGATTATTAAATGCCAGATTCTTCTGTGCCTTCAGAACAAAGATGTTTTTCTGCTGCAGGTCATCACTTCGATGCAAAAATTATTCCTGGAAGAAACAACAGCTTCTGACTTCTGACACACGCCGAACACTGCCACAATTTGCTCCAGCTGCTGCTCCCAATAGCCTCCTGCAAGAGCACAGACATCAGTGCCCGTTGGCTTTGGATGCCCTCAGAGGGCAGAGAAGTCCCCCAGGGACACAGCTATTTGGGGCAGAAGATGGGCACCACTCCTGCCAGGACTCGGGGCAGTGGCAGGTTTCCTTTGGCAAGGACTTGCCAGAGCTGCTGATTTGGCTGCAGCACCGGCCAAGGGGGTCAGAGCATCATTGGTGCCCTTGCCCACATGTTCCTTGTGCCCATGTTTGGGACAGCCACCAGCTAGGACTTCTCCCAAGGAGCCCATGCCAACTTCTGTGGAGGCCTTTCCCGCTGCGGCTGCATTGGCAGCTGAGGGGGCTCCTTCTGCTGCTGTGGGCAGGCACAGCAGGGGAGGGTTTGCTTAGTTTTTGAGCCGTGTTTAAAGTTTGTCCAGCTGTCTTAAATACTTTGGAGAACAGATTCCTTCCAACCTGGGGCAGGTTGGCTGGGGTTGGGGAGGCCCCAGGGCACTGTGGCAGTGTGTCACAGGGCCCTTTGTGACACCTGATGACAGATACTGGTGGTGATGTGGCCACGCCTCAGTGCTCCTCGGAGCGTGCAACGGGACAGACGTGACTGAGTGGTGCTGTGTGGCACCCCTGTGCAGCCAACTCATTCCTTACTGATCCGGAGCTTTTTGGAGTCTTTTCTGTCGTACAGGTGACCTCGAGGCCAGACCGCAGGACTTGGTGACCCGCAGCTCTTCTGAGGTGTCTCCAATCCTGCGGCAGGTGCCATCGAGGCCATTCTCTGGGACTTTGTGCCCCAGAGCTTTTCGCTGGCATCTCCAGTCCCTGCAGCAGGTGCCCTTGAGGCCCAGCTGTAGGATGGCAGGGAGATGCTTCAGGCTTTGCAGGTTTCTCAGGAGGAACAAAAAGAACAGAGGCCCTGGGACTGCCCCAGCAGAGCAGCCTGAAGAGGCAGAGCAGCTCCAGTCCCTGCAGGAGGGTGAGTGGCAGAGCTGGAGCACAGGGCTGGGGGCTGCAAGAGGCTGGACCTCTTCCCATCCCATCCCCTGTGGATATGCCCAGGGAAAGAGAGGGGGCAAGAGGGGCTGATCCCTCAACAGCTCCATGCACTGGGCATCCCGGGGCTGGTCTGCCCATGGAGCGCAGGGCTGGGCTGTGTTCTCTGGCCTCTCCGGCAATCTCTCAGCTCTGACCGCGCTGGCTCTTTTTCAGATCCAGGCCGGGACCAGACAGAAGAGCAGGACCGTGCCCATGGCTGCTTCCGCAGGGCAGCGCAGGTACCTGCAGCCATCCCCCCTGGGCTGGGCCTGCTGCCCCTACTCAGCCTGGCACTGCTGTCAGAGCATTCCATGGCACATGCCTCTCTTCCCTGCCTTTTTCCCGCAGATGGTTTGTGAGTTTACCAGGTGCATTTGGAGGGAAGAGACCATTGCGATGGGCACTGGGGGCATGGCAAACTCTGACCTCTACAGTGCTGAAACCATTGCTGCCCTGCTGGATTTGCTCGTGGAGAATGGTGTCTCCAATCCCAAGAAAGTAAGCAGCCTGTGGCCAGGGCTCAAGCTCCCGGGGGACTGTGTGGCCCCTCATGCCAGATCCACTGTGCCCCCTCAGCCTTTGAGGCCAGCACAATGTGGCGGGAAGGGAAGCATTTCTCAGGAGAAGCTGGGTAAGTTGGCAGCTCTAGCAGCTCTCCAACTCTCCCGTGTCCCCTCCAGGTGCCAGCCTTGGTGAGGTACATCCACCAGTGTCTCACATCCAATATGTCTGCTGAGCACAGACTAGACAAGACTGTTCTGGATCTGGCTAAGGCTCACCCCACGAATGTGGTGGTGACTCTTCTGCGCTCTGCCCCGTCATGTGACAGGTATGGGGCCCCCTGCCTCGAGGGCTCAGGGCTCACCAGCCCATTACCCTGTAAAGCCCGTCCCAGGTGTCTGTCTGTCAGACTGAGAGTTCCAGGAGCCTCTGGCTCCTCTGTTTCCTAGCCCTGGCATGCCAGCCACGGATCCCACTCCCATGTGCCCTCCTTGCTTCTCAGGGTGCTGTGGCTTTGTCACCTGGGACTGGGAACTGCCCAGGCCATGGCACTGTGGCTGAGACCCCACTGACACAGAGCTTTGACCCCGCAGAGCTGCTGTGACCATGTGGTGGAGGGCCATCATCAACTCAAGAAGGACTGCGAAGTCAGTGCTGGAGATACTTGCTCTTGTCCTGGGAAGCTGGCCAGCCTGCGGCATGTGCACCTCTGATGGGGATGAAAGGGACGTCTTTGCCCTGGCTGTGAGTTTCTGGAACTGGCTTTTGCTCACCCCAACATTGCCTGTCTGGCAGCTCTTCATCCTCCCCCAGCACTGCATCTCCCTGCCTCAGGCACTGGGCTGGAAACCTGGGTTAGGGGCGGGTTCAGGGGCACCAGGCCGGCTGCTCCCTCTGTGTCTCCCATGGTCTTTCCCTCCCACACTCAGGCCCTACCACATGGCTGTGTGGGCACTGAGCACTGTCTCCAGCTGTTTTACCTTTTCCAGGCGAACGTGACACTGTGGAAGATCCTCCAGCTGCCCTGCTGCACGTGCAGTGAGGGAGTGTTTCCCCAGCCTCTTTGTGCACCTGCTTTTCCAAGTGTTCTTCAACACCGTGCATTTGCTGGAGGAGGACGACGCCTTCTGGAGGGAATGCCGGGACCAACACAGCCTTCCCACCAGCCCCAACAGGTGCTCCATCCCGGTCCTCTTGTCCCTCCCATGCCCTCGGGGCTGGGGCCAGGGCTCTCAGCATGACCTGGGCTTTGCTTTGCACACAGGTTAGCAGTGCTGACCATCAAAGCCCTGCTGCGCCGCCTGCGATATGAAAATGTGTTGATGGCAATAGAACGCAAGTGTGGCTGGGACACGCTCCTCAATGCTGACACCCACCACTATGCAGTGGGTCTGCTGGCCAGGTGAGACCCCATTGTCCCCACTGCCCCTGTAATTTCTGCCAGTGTACGCAGCACCACACACAGTGCCCGTGGTTGTGGGCCAGAGGGCCTTGTCACTGAGGGATGGCCAAGCAGAATGGAAAAGGCTGGGAGAGGTGGGTGCGCAGGCGAAGCCACCTCCCAGAGTGTTCTCCTCCCCTCCTGGGGTGCTGGAGAATGACCAGGCCTCTGTTAATGAGTCCCAGGAGAGGTTTGCCCACCCAGCTCAAGGTTGATGGTGCCTTTTTCTCTCTGCCAGGGAGATGCACTGTGTCTGCACACCCTTGTGTTGCCACAGGGCTGTGGCCCAGACCCCTCTGGCACAGAGCTCTGGGCCCGCAGAGCTGCTGCCACCACAGGAAGGGCGCTGGGCTCCTCGGGCAGGGCTA
This sequence comes from Pachyramphus minor, assembly GCA_013397135.1. NCBI lineage: Eukaryota > Metazoa > Chordata > Aves > Passeriformes > Tyrannidae > Pachyramphus > Pachyramphus minor. The sequence continues at coordinate 100,977 of VYXB01003934.1, read as the reverse complement.
TGCAGTCGCTGCTGCCCAAGCGGCTCTGCGGCACAGAGAACAGCACCAGGGTGTGCACAGGAGCAGCAGCACCCACAATACCTGGGCCTCCTCAGGGAGTTGTCTCTCGGGGGCACAGCTATTTGGCACAGGAGATGGGCACCACTCCTGCCAGGACTCGGGGCAGTGGCAGGTTTCCTTTGGCGAGGACTTGCCAGAGCTGCTGATTTGGGTGGTGTCCGGCCCTGCTGGCTCATCTGTGCCTCAGAGTTGCCCTTTCAGCTCCACAAGTCATGCTCTAGGCAAAAACACGGGTGAGGGGAGTCAGCGGCTGATGGAGGACCGAGTGCGCTGGGGTTCTCTGACCAAATTTGCTGCTATAGAGCCGGCCACTCCACCACACAAACTGCTGTGGCAAGGGCTGAGGTCAGCAAACATGGAGTACATGGTTTCTAGCGTGAAGGTTGAAGGAATTAAAAATCTATTACAAATACTACTGCGGCAAGAAGCTATGAGCTGTTGAGGGTTTTCTACCTGCATCTGTGATACACAAGCATAGTCTTTCAGTAACTCTGAGTAGGAAGACCTCGTTCTGAGTCCAAAGCTTTGGGTTTTAACTCACCCCCTCCCCACTGTGTGACTGCTGCCCATGAAGTCTATTACTCAGAAAAGCATCATTTGCCAGTGTGCGGGATACAATACAACCAGAAGAAATGCTCCTATGGTGTGCTCTTAAATTGGTCAGACTAGATATGCCAGTATTTCTGGAAGTCAGGCTTCCCCACTCAATAATTTTGGTGGCTATAAGTGGTAAATTTACTCATTTAGTACAATCTAAGTTCTGTGCTAGGCTAGAAATTTAGAGGTATAGAGGAAAGCAGCACTGCCTTCTTGCTCATATAAAGATACTGAAAAATAGAGAAATTTAAATCTAAGGTTTAACATGTCCATGTAGTGCCATCTGTTTATTTTTCCTTTCCCCTCTCTGCTGTTTCCTGTGCTTCAGGCAGTCTTGTTCTCAGTGACTCCCTAACTGAGCCTGCAAAATTCCTTATGACAGTTCTTCTCTTCCCATCTGGCCAGATGTGTTCTCTAGAGGTTGTGCTGGACTTGAGGTGGGATCCTTGTCTTCTCAAAAGTCACTGGAAGTTTTCCCACGAGGAAAGTTGGGAGCAGGTAACATAGGGGTTCAGGTTTGGATCCTGGCTGTTTGAGACTGGAAGAATGTGATCCTGCATTTAGCTGTGAAGGAAGGTGAATTGTCTCATTTTTGGCTGTGTAGTTTATAGGCTGCAAAAAAAAAGTCAATTCCAGCAGCAGCTCTTTCTTCTAGAACCTTTTCTGTGGGATCAGCTGTTGAATGTTTTTAGTTTTGCAACTGTGAGACTGAAAGCGGATGAGAGTACCTAGAGCTCAGCACATAGACCCGAATGAGTGGTACAGTTTATAAGTCTCAAGGGGAAAGAGAAGGCCAGCGCTGAGTTTTTGTTCTAGAACCTTTGGTATAGGAGCAATTGCTGGATGTTTTTAGTCTTGAATCTGTGCTCTGCAAGAATGGAAGTAAATGATGGTATGTGCAGCTGAGCAGGAAAGTGTCTAACTCCATGGAGTGCGTTGCTTTTCAAAGGATGTGAGTTAAATGTGGAGACAGCAACAGCTTTCTCGGTGGACACTTTTAGTGACCAGCATTAACTCTTGATAGATAGAGTTAGTTTAGGTGCAGGATCTCCGCAAGATTGAAAGCATGTGATAGTACACATAGTTTGAGAAAACTCATAGCCCTGGTGCACATGGTGTTGTTGATATCCTTCAAAGTGAATGTGAAACCCAGAAACTGTTTTCGCTGCTTTGGTTTTCAGATTAAAATTATGGAGCTGGGCTCAGCGATGGTGCATGCAATTGAAAAAAAAGCATAACACCAATGTGTGTGTATAGCACAGTATAAGGCTACATGGGAAAAGTGATGCCCAGCACTCTTTTTGTTCTAGGCCTGTTTTTTTCAGACAGCAAATCCTGAACATCTCTCTGTAAGACTGAAAATATAGAATGCAACATCCAAATTAGAAGAAACTCCAAGTCACACTCCTCTTGCAGCCTTAGACTGCACACACAACCATGGTGCTCTGCGTATTCATTCCCATCTTTATGTAGCACCATGCGCTGCCAGTCTCAGAGAGTCTGAAATGTCCATCTACTTCTTGCAGAGGAAAATGTGTCAGTCCAGCAAACTGCTTCTGTGGAAACATGCCAATGCCCTGTACTTTCCTTCAAAAATCCAGCACAGGCCTTCATGTTCCCTGTGGGGGTGTGCAGTATAGACATACAAAGGGAATGTCAAAGGGCTTCTGTTCTTAGACATGTTGTATGGGAGCCACTGCTGAAGGTTTTAAGGCCTGAAACTGGGATATGAGAGAGAGAAGAAATGTGCTGCTACATGGAGTTTTGAAGGAATGTGCACAGCCCTAGTATATACCTGAAGGGTGCCATGAGAAGGGGTAATGCAGTTGCTGCTTCTGTCCCGACACATTTTCCTGTGTGAGAGATGAGCATTTCAAACCCTGTGAGCCTGACAGTGCAGGACAGTACATAAAGCTGAGCTGAACATGGAGAACTCGGCAGGGGGGCGTGCAGTTTACAGGCTGCTAGGAGCCTGTGACTGCCACTTGAATGTGATCTGAGTGCAAGTTACCAACTGGAAGGTCAGCAAAGGCTTTCTGTGCTGGCACATTTTCCTGTTGGAGCTCTAGCTGGAAACAATTTGGTTTAGCCTTAGACTCTGCGAGATTGAATGTGATGTGACTGCTGAGAAGAAAAGTGCATAACAGCAGTGTTTGGTGTGGTTTATGGGCTGCAGGCCAGGTGCTGGGATTTTGTTCTTAGACCATTCATACGGGAGCAGCTGCTGGATGTTTTCAGGTTTGAACCTAGGCTCTGTGAGAGTGAAGAAATGTGGCATTATATAGCTGAGAAGGAAGGTGCAAAGTGCAAGTGTGTGGTGTGTAGTTGAAAGGATGCCATGAGAAAGAATTACCCAGCAACTGCTTTTGTACTTGGCACATCTCTGTTTGGAGTTACATGGACATGTTGGTGTCTGCATAACTGAACGTGTATGATGATATGTATAGCTGAGTAGGAAAGTGCAGAGTTCCACAGTGGGACAGCAGTTCACTGGCTGCAAGGGGAAAGTGACTGTCACTTGATTGGGATGAGAATAGAAGCTTCTAAATGTAAGGGCCCAAGTCTGAGTGCACATTCGTCTGTGTGAGTTGTAGCTGGAAACTTTTCAGTTTAGATTCAGACTGCAAGAAGGACAGAGTGTGATGGCACAAATCTCTGAGAAGGAAAGTCTGTGACATGAGAGTGTTTCCATGGAGCAGTTTGCTGGACATGTTTTCCTGTGCGAGAAGTAGATGGACCTTTTGGACTCTGCAAGACTGGAACTGCATCACTACATGCAGCAGAGATTGAAAGTGCAGTGTACTATGGTGGTGTGTGCAGTTTTCAGGCTGCAAGGAAAAGTAACTGCCACTTGATTATGTGCAAACACAAATTTACAAATGGAAGGGAAGGTCAGTGAAATTCTTCTGTTCTCCACATTTTCTTTGTCAGCAGGGAAGGACGTTTTCAACTTTGGATCTTCACATTTGGATAACCCCGGTACATTTACGTCTTTTTCAAGGACACTCCAACGTTTCCACTGTCGCTGTTCAACAGCTCCACGAGGTGGCGGTGCGTACATAACAAACAACCCAAAATGCATCTCTGAGCGTGAAAACGTCCAGTCACAATTCTCAACCAAAACGTGTCAGGACAGAAAGGTACCAGGACGAAAAGCTCTAGAGCTTGGCTTTTCCATTCCCACTGGAACAACAGCAGTTCAAATGATAGCACTGTATACTAGGAAAAGCAAAAAATTCACAAAGACCAATCAGTGTGTGGATCCAAAATTGGTTTCCCGACCCAAGAGAGGAATTATGACTCTACATTGTAAAAACATCAGCATCACGTGCCAGTTCAATATCTGGGTACCACCACCCAGGGAGAAGCCCCCACACCGGTGCTTGACACCAGATGCCCACCAGGGCTGTGCGGAGCGAGCCCGGGGTTCCCAGGGGGGTGCAGAAGGGCAGGAAGGGCACATTCAGCATGGCCACACCAAGGTGCTGTCACCTGGGGATGAGCAAGGTGTCTGCTCAGGCTCTGGCTGTGCCTGGACAGCCCCTGGTTATGGGGACTGTGAGGGGCTGAGAGGTCTGTGGGAGCTATGATGGCCCTGCTGGCTGTGAGGTCTATGGGTGCTATGAGGGCAGTGAGTGCTCTGGGATCTGAGGGCTGTGGGGGCTATGAGGGGTATGGTGTCTGTGAGGGGTATGGGGTCAGTGAGGGTTAAGGGGTCTATGAGAACAGTGAGGGCTATGGGGTCTGAAAGGGCTTTGGGATCTGAGAGTCCTATGGGGCCTGTGAGGGCTGTGGAGACAGGGCTATGGGGGCTGTGAGGACTCCATAATTTTCACATGGTTAGGGAATATGTTCTTACAGCTTCCACCCTATAACCGATACTCCACAAACATTGTTTTCAAGACTTCCTTGATAGTAGTTTTCTAATTGCAACAGATGTCAGAGCATTGTTATCCATGATAATTAAAGCTGAGTGGCCATTTTCTGTAAGTGAGGCTGTTGGGGTCTGTAGTGGGGTAACCCTGGCTGGATGCCAGGTACCTACCAAAGCCACTCTCTCACTCCCCTCTGCAACTGGACAGAGGAAAGAGAATAAAATGAAGAGTTCATGAGTTGAGATAAGGACGGTGAGAGATCACTTACTGATTACTGTCACAAGCAAAACAGACTTGAAGTGGGGATATTCATTAAATCTATTACTAACAAAATCAGAGCAGGATAATGGGAAGTAAAATAAATCCTAAAAACACCTGCCCCCCAGCAGTGCAGGGAGATGGGGAAGGGGGCTTATGGTCAGTCCATCACAAGTTGTTTCTGCCACTACTCAGAGAGAGGAGTCCTTTCCCTGCTCTCTGTGGAGTCCCTTCCCATGAGCAACAATTCTTCATGAGCTGCTGCATCATGGGTCATTTTTTCCATGGGGTTCAGTCCTTCTAGCACAATCTGCTCCATTGTGGCTCGTCCCCCGCAGAGTCACTGGCCACAGAAACCCAATGCTCATTTAAAATGAGCTTTGGCCATGCCATAACATAATTTAACTGTTGTATTAATAGATGAAACCCACAGCAATCCCTCATGAGTCACATACAGAAATAGCAGTGGCATTGTGCACCCCTTCCCTGCCCTGCTCAGTTCTTCTCCACTGTGATGGGGATGATAAGATGTCACTGTAAAACTGCCAAGAAACTGAAGGGAAAAGGAATGCCATCCCAGCTCTGAGAGATCTCACACTACTCAGAGGATTGCAGGAGGATGCGGGGGGAGCAGAGGCCCCTGTGAAATTCCTAAGGTCAGCAGCAACATGTTTGTTGGAGCTCCTGTTTTTGTTGTGATCCTGTGAATAAGGCTCCTTTTGACCTCGTGGCCTGTGGCTTGGAGCTGCTGGTGCATGCTCCTGGTCTGACTCCACCTGGCTTTTGGAAACTCCCCTAGCTTGGCCAGGTGCTTGGGATGACCCTGTGTTGATGGGAGCCAAAACACCCATCAGTGTTCATGAAGTGAACAGCAAAGCTGGAGCTGTTGCCATGTAAATCAACCCACTGCCCCAAGCATCATTGCAGCACCTTGCCTGGGCGCATCTCTCTGCAGCATTTAGGGCACCTGTTTGGAAAACTGGGTATTGTTATACATGGAGAAATTGTTGGGGTTTTGCCCCTTGGTTTGGACAAGGAGAGACTTCTTTCTCAGGAAAAAAACAAGGATGGGAAAGTGAGAGTGTTGGCTGGTTTTGCTGGAGTGGCATTTGCTGTTTTTAGAAGCAACTGAATACTATCTTCATCCATCGGTTAAAGTTGAACTCTGATTATGGATTTACTTGCAGTTATCAGTTAAAACATGGTAAAATGAATGGCTGGAGAAAGTCCAAGCCACATGTCCTATATATCAGTTCACAGTTGTCTCACAAATAATTACCAAGAACTGCAAAGATAACAACTCATGTGACTATTATTTTTAAAAGAGTAGCCCTGCAGCTAGAAGGCATGTTTCTCTTAAAGGAGATGTCCCAGAAATCCATTGTTTTATTATCTGGCAATACTGAAAATCAGAAATGGAGCCTGAAATCCATCTATACCTGGTTTCCCAGGAGAGGCTTACTGTCGTGTGTTGATCCCTGGTAAAACCCACAACACTTAGCTTGTGGCATTTCCCTCTCCCGTTTTGCCAGCAGGGTGCCCAGATCCCCAACTCAAATGGACTCAACACCCATTTGAGCCTCCAGCTATTAGGAAACACATAACTTTGCCTTTACATCCCTGTTCCTGACCTCCACCCCACACATGTGTGGTCACTGCAGGTGATATTTTTTGAACACTTAAATGGGATAGCTTCTGTCTGAGTGATTCTGGGTGTGGTTTTTCTCTTTTTCATGAGTTTGTAAGATTTGAGAGCCTTTATTCATGGCTGTATGATGGGGAAGGAGGTGTGGGCAGGCAGGTCTAACTGTCCTTCTCAAAGCAGAGAATTGCTGGAGTTTATGGTGGTTGCTGGGTCTGAACTGCTACAAAATCCAATAAACTCCTTTGAAAGAGGAAAAAGAAAAAGGGTGGTAAAAAAAAGAAGAAAAAAGAAGTCTCTTTGCTGTTACACACACCAGTGAGCTGACGGGGGAGAGTTTCCCTAAAGAGACTCAGTTCCCAGGCCAATGGAATACTTGGAAGTTATTCTGTGGATCTGCAGCAGGGACATTTCCCACACCGTGGTTTTCTGGCTAAACCAGCATTTTTTAGGGGATGTTGGCACTGCTGAGCACTTGCATTATTTATATTTTCATTGCATAGCAGGCCACATCTTTCTGATTTTATGCAACATTTTCATCGTTTTGGAGAAGAAAATATCCAGATCCGAGCAGCGTTTGAGCTGCTGTCGTGATGGTACTGACTGGCTCGGGAACAGGGTCTCATTGTGATGTTAATTAGCATCTATTGACCCGTTCCCTGTTCGGATGCAGTGGGGCGAGCAAGGGCTCTCAGACATAAGCTTACATAAGGAGCAGCCCAGGCGATGTCTGGCTCCTGCCAATAAACTAATTGCTTTTGTCGGGACTGTATCTCGGCTGGAAGAGGAGCTGAAATCAATTTCTGGCTTCCAGTGAAGATCATGTGTTCCTGATATCCAAGCTCAAACACTGCATCTGTATTCATCACTTTTTCTGCACAAAATTCATCCAAGTTTGGATTCAAAATGCTCTGTTCATAGAGTTTAATCTTTGTTTGAAGTGAGTTACCAGGGTGGATAATTAATTCCATGTACCCCGGGCAAGCAGAGTGGGCGGTAGCAGGGATCTTAGTCCCACCAGGCAGAATAGTTTTCCTCTTTGGTCTTGCCCCCTTGGTCCCTGTTTGCATTCCTGTCAGGGAGGGAAAAAAGTGTGAATTGCATCAATATTTGCTGTGATGAAGATGAGAAATGGGCTTATTTTAATATCCAGGATCCTACTTAGATGCAGAGAGCAATAGAACAGCCTTGGTAGTCAGATTATTGCAATATACATCTCTTTGGTTATATGATGTGTTTAGCACTTTTCTTAGAATCCTGTCAAACTGTCTTTTCTTGCTCAAGTAAACGAGGTGAGCGCTGTGTTCTAATTAAGCCGTTTGCCACAAGCAAACTCAGCTTCCCAAATTGCTATGAGAGCGACGCTGGAGGCCAGGCTCCTGTGGGGGGGAAAGGCAGATGCACTGAAGTTTTTTTTCCTAGACTGTTGGGGGAGAGAAAATTGGTGTAGTGAGATCAGACACAGAAGAGCGAGCGGGGGAGCAGAGGGTCGTGGTGGGGCGGGAGTCCCCGTGATGGCGCCGGTCCCCCCGGGTGTGCAGGCAGAGCTCCTCCCGGCAATGCTCAGCTCCCTCCCAAACCCTGTGGCCTGCCTTCCCCGGGGAGGCGTTCGTTTGAAGGCTTCATTTCACTCGCACACCCTGCATAAAGCAGGCAGAGAGTAAACATCTCGTGTAGCCCCAGCCAGGCGGACGAGGTCTGAGCCGTCTGCAGCTCTGGGCAGGACCCTGGGGGAAGGCAGGGCTGCTCTGCCGGGCGGCGAGGAGTCCCCGCAGCCGATAGGCACCGTGCCAGCCCTGCTCCCCGGCCGTCTCCGCGGGCAGGCTCGCCCGGCAGAGCGGCTGCGGCGCTGCCAGGAGCCGGCTGGCCTGCCCGCAGCTCTGCCTCTGCCCCTTTATACGGGGCGGCCACGGAGGTGGGGCTGAGCTCTTCCCGCTCCGTCAGCATCCCAGGGTGCGGGACAGCGAGCGCTCGGGGTAGCGAGTAACGGGATCGGCTTTGAGATGGGGAGGAAGCTGGACCTCTCCAAGCTAACCGACGAAGAAGCCAAACATGTTTGGGAAGTCGTTCAACGGGACTTTGATCTGCGGAAAAAAGAGGAGGAACGGCTGGAGTGAGTATCGGCTCTCCGCTCCATGCGGTTCCGGGCCAGCACGCCGCAGCTGCAGGTCGTGGGGATACAGCAGAGTGCGGGTTGTAGGGATAAAGCAACGTGCCGAGGCTGTGGGCGAGGAGGGACAGCCGGGACGCGATTGTGCAATTCAAACACGGTTGATAGATTACGTTATCAGCAAGGTGACGCGTTCGGGTGGCAAAGGTGCAAACTGGCACCGTGCCATCCGCGGCGATGCGGATCGGTGACACCGCGGCAGTTTACGGGGACAAATACCAGGAAATGCCTTTGTGGGGCTTGGGGCTGGCGGGGCTCTCGAGGAGAGATCTTATCGTGCAGCAGAGGATGGGATTTGCCTCCCGTGCTTTTGCTTCATGTGATAGGTCTTGTGCGTTTAGGGCAGGAGGGGTGTTCAGTGAGTCCTGGGTGACAACAGGCTCCTGAAGGATCCTGGAAAAATAACTGAGAGGAATAGTAAACCTACTGTATGTTATACAGGGGCCTGTGCCGTCCTGGGAAAGTTTTAGGGGCCCACAGATTGGGAAAAGATTGAAAAAGACAGGAACAGCAAATTCCAAGAACTTCTAAGTTCTTATAAACAGGGCATTTGACCAGAAGTGCTGTTCAAAAAATGTTCTATCAGATTAGATTAAATTCTGAGCATGAGAAATTGTGGTAGTTTAGGTCTTATTCATTAGCTATGTAAGGCATTGGACCTAATAATGTCTTAACAAATTTCAAGAAGCTGCAGTGACCCTCTTCAGCATTTGGCCAAGTTCTTGTTCTTTTCCTACGGGGTGGTCCGTGCTCCCAGGCTGCCTTTGGGCAGTGCTGCCCTCCCGCTGAGCCCTTGGATGCTCCTAGCCCTGAATTTTGTGAGCCGGGGCTGATGCTGATACCATGACAATGCCTGGGGACCAGGAGCTCATTAATTCCTCTGTCAGGTCCAAAGGGAAAGGTGAGGAATCATCCTTCTTCATTTGGGATATCTGCATCCCCCAAAAGCTTGCTGTCCTGTGAGCCTCTCCATTTACACCATTAGCCAATGGGAAGCTCTCAGTCATATATTTTTCAACACCCTGATTACTTTTTTGCCTAAAAAAACCCCAGCCTGCGTGGGAGGCAGAGATAATTCAATATCATCATCTGCTGCCTTCCTCTGCTGGAAGCTCTGAAATGCAAGAAGCTGATTAGACAAGGGCATTTAAAAAAAATTATCATCCTGGAAAGGGTGAATGTCTCCCTTGTGCTGGATCTGAGCTCTGCCTTGAGGGAGGAGGTGGGGACCCGTATTGCTGTGCCCTGCAGCAAAGAATTGGGCGAGGTGAATTCCTTTCCTACTTGACCTTGGCGCCAGACTGGCTTGTATGGGTCCTCCCTGATGCCCAGCAAACTTCCAAAAGGAGTGTCACAGTATGGGAGATGTAAGATGGGGGAAGATCTCAGGTTTCAGAATACTTCTACTCAGCTCTCCTTCTTAGTGTCATTTCCTCTGTTTATTTTTATATTCTTGTTTAATTCTGCCCTGTGGAGGACTGGCATTAACACTCTGAATTACAGAAATTTCTGTAATTGCTGAAAAATTTCTGCCATAGACCAGACCATCAGTCTGGGAAAGTCTGCCACATTCCTGCATGATGGACATGGAGCTATAGGAGCATTTTCTGCCTGTAACAAGCTGGGACATGATGTGACACTCTGGGAGACCCTGCATCCATTCACCCTTCTCTCTGTGCTCTGACCAGCCCCATTTGCTTTTCTATTCATGGGCTTTTCTATTCACTGGACTTGTTTCAACCTGCAAGCCTCAAAGAAATGTCTCCCCCTGCCCACTCTCTCCCAACCCCCCGAGCCTGGTCTTTTTCTTTCCTTTCTGCTGCTTCTCTGTATTTTGTTTTTGGCAAAAGCTACTCACCAACAACGGACAAAGACTTCTGGCGGCCAGAAACTGCACAGGCATGTGAGGGTAGTGCTTTGCCCAAAAAAGTAAACAATGTCCATTTTGAGAAGGGTCTCCCTGATTCTTTCCATAAACATCCCTTCCCATAACTCTGTTTTTGGGGGATGGCTCCCTGCATCTCTCCTGGAGCTCAGTGGGACCAACCCTGCTGCAGTTGGCATCCCATTGCCATGGATTTATTTATTCTGCCGTGAGCAGAGCGGGGAGCAGGCTGGCTTGTGCTCCTGCCAGCAAGAGGAGACAAGAGGCATGCAGTTCCTAGGGCTTTTAAACTGGTTTGGCTGAGACTTGTCCTTCCTTTGGCAGGTCTTGTGGGTGAGGGAGGAGAGGTGTAGGGATCCAACCGGTCTCTGGGAACCAGAAAAAGCAGTTCCAGTAAAAGACTGGATCCTGCTGGCAACAGTCTTTGCACAGGAGTGGAAAAGGAGCACTGAGTACAATCCAAGGGTTTTCTATTTGCATGTTTGGTTTTCATAGCCACGTATAACTTTACTGCTGGACGTTTGCACCGACTTGTTCGAAACACTGCAAGGATGGTGAATGGCTGATTGTAAAAACCCACATGCCCAGTTTGGTCTTTATACTGTTTTTTACATCTCCCAGATCCTCAGTTAATGCAAGTTGGTGTCACTGCTCTGTGACAGTGAACACAGCCTGGTGTGCTGGCAGTAAGCTGGCGAGAAAAGTCTTCCTTGGAAAAAAAAAGAAGAGCTGCTCCCTAATGTGCAAACTGATTTGGTTAAACAGAGATTAGTTTGATTGACATGCCTGTCGTTCCCAGTCCAGTCACACCACTGCTCCTTTAGCCAGCAAGGCTCCTGCAGTGGTCATACAGGCGTCGGGAGCATCACCAAAGGCTCGTGGTCCACACTGTGATCATGAAGCATCCTCCAGATCTGATGGCTTGAGGTTTTTGGCTAAAGCTGACTTCTGCTCTGAAAAATACAGCTTCCTGATCCTGCCTAGACAGAAAACAACCTTCTAGGACCTTCCCTACAAGTCAAACATTTTCCTCTCAGCCATGGCCCTAAAGGCAAACATACCTGAGGTGGTACGTGGTGCAGGGAGCAAACAGAAAGCCTTGGGGCAGCACAGTGGGCCCCCAGCAGTTTGGCAGGCATTTCAGGCCTGGGCTGTTGCTGGGGGTTCAGCCTCGTGCAGGGACTGTCTTGCATGGGGACCTGCTTTAGCAGCCAGCTTCGGATAACGAAGGAAGCCTGCAGTGATGGATTGCCTGGAGAAGGTGCTCTTGGAAAATGCTCATCTTGGCCAGCCTTTCACAGGACTGTCACAAACAACTCCTCCTGCTGTGTCCTCTGGACAGCCAGAATCTCACTGCACATCACTTAATAAAATTCTCTGCTGAATTGACTACTGAAGAGCTATATCAGAACCCCTTTTAATCCCAGAATTCTTTTTTTCTGTTTTGGTTTTTTTTTTGTTTTGGTTTGGTTTGGCTTTTTTGTTTTGGTTTTGTTTTTAACTGAGAATTCCAGAAATATTTTAATTCCCTGCAGGACTCCAGGCCCAAAGATTGTATCAGGTTGAGATACAGCCAGAGTGTTTGAGAAGAGCCACTCTCCTGAGATTTCTGTGAAACAAACAGAACAGGTTTTGGTACAACCAAATCTAATATTAAACTTAACAGTGGCAGATCCTAATGTATCTGATGGTACCTGCCCTGAACCTGGAGCCCACTTCTTTGTTCAGCTTGTTTAACTCGTGATGTTATTTATTAGATTTGCCCTACAGCTGTTTCCACAAGCTGCAGGACTCGGAATGTTCCCTGGAAAATCGTTTCTGAAATGATTGAGGCATAACAGGGTTTGCCATGTGAGCCTTTGCAATGAAATGATAATAAACACAGTTCCTGTGTTTTGGGGTGTTTTCTGCAGGGAGCTGAAATGCAAGATTGACCAGGAGAGCAGCAAGAGAGAGTTCTTGACAAATCAGTCCCACCTCAATGAAACTCACTGTGTCCACTGCCTCCAGCCCTTCAAGTTCCTGCTGAACAGCAAGAGGCAGTGCCTGGACTGCCACTTCTACACCTGCAAGAACTGCAGCCGCTACAACAAGAAGGAGCAAGGCTGGGTCTGCGATCCCTGCCGCCTCTCCAGGTGCTGCGCCTCGTGAAATCATGGAATGGTTTGGGTTGGAAGGGGCTATAAAGACCAACTAGTTCTGCCCCCCTGCCGTGGGCAGGGACACCTTCCACTGTCCCAGGTTGATCCAAGCCCTGTCCTACCTGGCCTAGGACACTTTCAGGAATGGGGCAGCCACAGCTTCTCTGGGCAACCTGGGTCAGAGCCTCACCACCCTCACAGGGTTTCTTCCCATTATCCCATCTAACCCTGCCCTCTGGCAGTGGGAAGCCATTCCCTCTTGTCCTGTCACTCCAGGCCCTTGTTTGAAGTCCCTCTCCAGGTCTCTTGGGAGTTCCTTTAGGCACTGGAAGGTGCTCTAGGGTCTCTGTGGTGCCTTCTCTCCTCCAGGCTGAACAGCCCCAACTCTCTCAGTCTCTCTCCATAGGAGAGGTGTTACAGCCTGTATTTGTGCTTGGGATTGCCCCGACCCAGGTGCAGGACCCTGCACTTGGCCTTGTTGATCTTGCTGAGGTTCACATCAGCCTAAACAGGTCANATTCCCTCTTGTCCTGTCACTCCAGGCCCTAGTTTGAAGTCCCTCTCCAGGTCTCTTGGGAGTTCCTTTAGGCACTGGAAGGTGCTCTAGGGTCTCTGTGGTGCCTTCTCTCCTCCAGGCTGAACAGCCCCAACTCTCTCAGTCTCTCTCCATAGGAGAGGTGTTACAGCCTGTATTTGTGCTTGGGATTGCCCCGACCCAGGTGCAGGACCCTGCACTTGGCCTTGTTGATCTTGCTGAGGTTCACATCAGCCTAAACAGGTCACTCTGGATGGCATCCCTTCCCTCCAGCACGTCAGCTGCACCACACAGCTTGGTGTCATCAGCAAACTGAGGGTACGCTCAATCCCACTGTCCCATGTCACTGATACACATATTAAACAGTGCCAGTCCCAATATCAACCCCTGAGGAATGCCACTCGTCACTGGCCTGCTGTGATGGAGACTGTGAGGGACAAGGTGAACCTCGGGGATGGGGCTCAACAAGAGTTGCCCAAATTCAGCATCCTGTTATACTGGTTAGAAAACACGCTGTGTTTTCGGTAAGAGGCTGTTTCTGGGTGAGGGTCTGCTCACTGTGGGTATAGCTGGACTGGCTCATGTACGTTCGTCTTCTCTTTGGGCAGGATCGTGAAGGTTGGGTCCCTGGAGTGGTACTACGAACATGTGCGATCCCGTTTCAAGAGGTTTGGAAGTGCCAAAGTGCTGCAGTCCCTCTATGGCAGGCTGCAGCCAGGGCAGGGGTTCAACTCTGCATTTCTAGGTGAGGAGGGGCACTGGAGTTTGCCCTGCCCTGCTGCGCATGGGGCATCTGTGCAGCACCGCGTTGGGATGCACCAAGGGAGGAGCGTCAGTGGTGATGCTGTTTTGAGTGCCACGTGGTATCAAAACATCCTGGGGGGGAAGCAAAGGCTCAGGCTTGGGCATTCACACACAGAGCAGATGTTGTTCAGTCTTAAGTTTTTACCACAAACTTGAGAATATGGGATCACTAAGGTTGGAAAAGACCTCTAGATCATCCAGTCCAACCATTAACCCAGCACTGACAAGCCCACCACTAAACCATGTCCCCAAGTACCACAGGTATATGTTTTTTGAACACTTGCAAAGATGGTGAGTCAACCACTTCCCTGGACAGCCTGTTCCAGTGTTTGACTACCCTTTCAATGAATAAAAAGTTCCCAATATCTCATGTTTATTTTAAAAGTCCCATGTCCTGCAGTTTGTGCTCTTGTTTTTCTTTATTTTTGCTCTTTTCATCACAGAGTTTGTGAAACTAACACTAGTTTAACTGCAGGATAAAGCCAGCACCCATTTATTTTCCCCATGATCTACTGATTTTTACAGCCAACCTGATGATCCCCTGGCAGGGACAAAACTTAAAAAAATGGATGAGTTACCTGTCACCAATATTTCTGATATTGGTCCAACAGTGCATAAATGTATGGTGATGTTAATATAGAATTATTTACTGATCAGCTGCTAGTTGCCATACATACAGCTCCTACACTGCTTTGCCTATTGCCTTTGTAAACCAGTGTGGATTTTATTCCCATCTTGAGGAGCCACAGAAAAATTTGCACAAATACCATTGGCATGACTTGATTCAGCTGGTCCAATCACTCTTTTATCCAGACCATTCTTGGCAGGAAGTCGTGGCATAGGATATAAAATTAATGGTCTGAGAGACAATTCATGCAGCATTTGATCAAAAAATGCATCGGACCACACAAAAAGGACAATTCAAGAGAAAACCAGACCAAGCACGAGATTAACAGTGTTTTAGGCAACTTTAAATTGAGATTCTGATGCCTTTTTGAAAAAGAAATTATTTTGTTGTTTATTACTTCATTAACACCAGTGAATTGGAAGTGGGGCAATCAGCTCTTTGACCTTTAAAAGTCAAGTCCTGTCTCCAAGTGCCTGTTTTGCTCTCTCTAAATCATCTTTTTCTTGATTGTTTCTTGCAATGTCTAGAGAATGAGAAGTCCAGTTATCCATGGCTCTGAGGCTTGTTCTCTACCTGAGAAAATGTGATTATTTGTTTTTATTTTATCTTTTCCTTTAGGTCTTCATGACAGAGTTTACAGCCTGCCAGACATTAACAGTAAGTAAAAAAGAGAATTACAGCATGGGGCTGGCAGTTCAAGCAAGGTTTCCAGTGTCTTTTTCTCTTCACACCCCCTGGCTATGGGCAGTCTGGAGAGATTTGGCATGGCCAGACCAGGGAGAACATTCTTCCACTGCAGTGGAGGTGGACTGAAGTGGTCAACTCTTGCACTGTGGTACATCTGGGATGTCCAAGGGTAGACTTGGATACAACAGGACTTTTAGTTACATGCCAAACTCAAAGTTTGCAAACACTCACCGTCTCAATGTACAGCTGTGTCATACATTTAAAGCTGCCCACATCCTTAAGAAATTTGGGATTTCATGTTGTGTTTGTTAGGATCCCTTGCAGGAAAGATTCACTGCACCTTGCCATTTGATGTAGGAAACAGTTTTTTGCCTATCTTGACTTTGGACTTGGTCTGGCATTTGGGCTGTTCCCAATGTACTGTGGGGCTTGCAGTGACCTGGGTATGGAGATGGGCATCCAGAAAGCAATGGGTCACTGATAAATAGCAGAGCTGGCTGATGGGACCCAGAAACAGCAGAAGCAGAGACATGTTGGGCTGAGCCTTTGAGTCACCAGGGTGGACCTCAGGGTGCAGCCTGTGGTGCAGGTGCCTTTCGTCTTCCTGAAGGTACATTTTCACTTCCACATCTGTGATGGTACACATCTGGAAGGGGAAACAATGAAAGGCCAGCCAAGCCTTTGCAAGACCAAATGCTAAGAGTGGTTGTCTGCAGAAAAAAATGTGGGGAGGTGTTTCTAACCTGGGCCTTTTCAGCCCATGTAACAAGCATGGCCTCACCTGCAGGTACCTTGGTGTGACCACCACGGTGGGGACTTACGTACTGCTGTTGTCTCCCCTCCAGGTGAGTGCCAGCTGCTCACCAGCTGTGACGCTGGGGATGACAGTGATGATGAAGACAACGTCCTTCGTGGAGCTGAAGCAGAGCGCTACAGCAGAGTAAGTGTTTCATTCTGGAGCTCTGCTGCCTCACCCTGTGTCCTTGGCCTGCCTTGGTGCTGTGGTGGTGGTGGCACTGGTGGTGGTTTCCTGTGCCACTTTCAAAACTGGACCTTTATCTCTGTTTTCCTTCTCCAAGACGAGATCTTTTCCCAGTTTGAGTAAAAGCAACCCTGTCAGTAACATCACAAATACTTGTGCTCTGGAAAAAAAGACCCAATCCTAACACTAAGGATGTCCCCAGTTAGTATGAAAGTCCCAGCTCCTATATAATGAGATTCACCTGTTTTTTTTACTGATGACCTCCCAAATATCGAGAGAAATCTGCCTCCCCCATCCTTTCTCTGAAGACAGGGAGATGCTTCAGGACTAAAGAGCGTCACCTGGCTTTCTCTCTCAGCTGTAACCTGGCTCAGCTTTGCCATAGTACCTTTATAAACCAGGACAGAGCTTCTCATTTCTGTTTATGGCAGCAGTCCTGAGCCAGAGGCTGTGGAGATTAGGAACCCACTTTTCCTTGCCTTCAACGTAAGCATGTGCTGTACCTGGCTCCCTTCAAGCAGGACAGTGTCAGACCCAAATTCTCACTGCAAAATCAGAGCAAACTCAGGCAAACTAAGGAGACAAGGGCCCTACCTCCCCCTTTCCTCCAGGTCAACTGTGTTTTATGCTGAATTTTCCTTTCTTGCACTTTCTACGCTAAGATGTGCAAGACAAAGCGCCTGCTGTCTGTCCATCCCTTTGACTTTGAACTGGACTCGGATTACTCTGCTCAGTCTCGCCGTCAGTCTGTGCAGCTCTCTCCAGCAGCCAGCAGCCCGGATGCTTTCCAGGTACTGGGAGAGTGCTGGGGGGTTCCTTTTCTATCTTCCTCCTGCTCCTTGCTACCTCTGCCACCCCTTCCTCCAGCTCTCAAAATCTCCTTCAGCTGGTGTTGGGAGGCAATGGTGCCAATCTCTGCTCCTTATCTCCGGCTTCCTATCTCTTCTTCCATTTGAAATCCTTTGCTTCAGGCTAAGTCAGGAGTAGGGCATCTGATCCAAGCGAGGATGAGTGGTAAGATGAAACAGCAAGAGGTTCTCAGGCATTTTCCCTGCAGATTTCCTTTCTCTCTGCAGACAACAGTTTTCTTGTGTTCCACCAAGGCAATGGGACGCCCTAGTTTCCAGCGAGCCCTTGAAGGTTCAGTGCTCAAGGGATTAAATGAAATCAGACTCTTCTCCCATGTTCCCATCCAGTTTGGGGCTGGTTTTGCCATGTTGTGGCACTGGGGACAGCAGCTACTTGAGGCACACAAACTTTGTGAGGTTGAGGTGGATCCCGCAGAGCCAGTGTGATGGCAGGGTCGGCACCTGCACAGTGAGGGACAGCCAGAGGGGAAAACACGGGGAGAACAAAAGCTGCAGGAGTGCTGGTTCCTTCCATATAGGAGTCTAGATGTGTATCTAGAGCTCCTGACCAGCAACAAGACTCACAGACAGCTGCAGACCAAGGAACTGCAGTGAGCTGCACACCATGATCCCACTGAGGGCTGGGGATCAGCCATCCCTACCTTCCAGGTCTGGGGAGAAACACCGATGGGGCAGCTCTGGATGTGGCAAAGGGTCTTTCAGACTGGGAAGCTTCCAGCCAAGATTTTTGAGCTGTTCCTGTTTGCCTTTCTTGTTAAAACTGCACTTTTAAAACACTAAACAGCTGCTTCTTCTAATGATGCTGTGATACTTTAAACTTCCCTCATGAGTATAAGTGGGATGTGCTTAGATCTGTAACAAAGGCTTAGGAAACATAAATCTGCACAGTTCCACATAAATTGATTAGAACTTGGCAAAAACAAGTAGATTCCTCCTTTCTCTATCTGAACCCATTGTTATGCAGCAGAATTCAACATGAGGGCTGGCCTCTGTTGAGATCATCCAAATCAGATGCACTGATTGCAGATCATTTGAGGTGGTAGTTGTTTGAATAAGAGGAAGGGGATGGTGTTTTAAAAGATCAGAGGGTTTTGCAGCCTGGCTGAAGGGACTCTGTGCTTGTAAAAAATTAACGGTGCTTGCAAGAATTACTGGTGCCCCCTGGCCGTGATGGGAAGTATTGCTCAGGATTCAGCAACCAAGCAAAATCTTTAAATTGGATTGTTAGAAATTTTTATATTTTATATAAATGTAATTGGCATTATAAAAGGTCAATCCACGCATATAATGAAGGATTAAGAGAGGAGATGTTGCTGAAGGTCAGGAGAGACAAGGAGTCATAGAATGATAGAACAGTTTGTATTGGAGGGACCTTAAAGCTCATCTTGTTCCACCCCCCTGCCATGACCAGGAACATCTTCCACTAGACCAGGTTGATCCAAACCCTGTCCTACCTGGCTTGAACACTTCCAGGGATGAGGTAGCCACAGGTTCTCTGAGCAACCCGTGCCAGTGTCTCAACACCCTCACAGGGAAGAGTTTCTTCCCATTATCCCACCTAACCCTGCCCTCTGGCAGTGGGAAGCCATTCCCTCTTGTCCTGTCACTCCAAGCCCTCATTCAAAGTCCCTCTCCAGCTCTCCTGGATCCCCTTTAGGCACTGGAAGGGGCTCTAAGTTCTCCCTGGAGCCTTCTCTTTTCCAGGCTGAAGACCCCCAGCTCTCCCAGCCTGTCTCCAGGGCAAAGAGCCTCCAGACCTTGGAGCATCTCTGTGGCCTCCTCTGGGCTCACTTCCAGCAGCTCCATGTCCTTCTGGTGTTGGGGGCCTCAGAGCACTGCAGGTGGGGTCTCTCAAGTGGAGTCTTCACAAGCAGCTGCTCAACAGCATCCTCATCTCTCAGTCCTTCACAGATTTCCCCAACTCAGCCGAAGGTGCCTCCCAGGAATCCAGGATTGCAGATGCAGATCTAGTCTTCCATCATGTCCTGCAGGAACATGGACCAGGCATGAGCCCTCCAGAGCAGCACTTCAGCACCCAGGTTCGGCTCACCCTCAATTCACGGAGAAGGAGCCTGGAAAAAAATCCAAAACCTGGTATGTGTCCCTGTCTGGGCTCCTCTTAAATCCTTTTGGGACAAGTGGCTGCAAGAATTGGACCAAATGAAATGTTTTTTTCTGAACAACCTAAAAGACACTAAAAGGTTTGAGGGTCAAGACAAAATATCCATCTGCAAAAGTGATTTTTCTCATGAAACAATGTGCTCATGTTAGTCAGTTGTAAGGAGCTGGTCTTGTTCCCAAAAAAGCCAAGGGATTGTTCTTAGAGTGTTGATCCTTTTCATACCTACTGGTCTTTTCCAGGGTGGAAACTAGATACAGTCAAATGGACACTACTAGAAACAATAGGATGTGTTTCCTGCTGCAGGCAGAGGTAGAGGAGTTCAACATCTAGGCAAAGAATCTTGTGTGTGCAGAAAGTTTTGAGTTTTAAGGAGACTTGGACTGGAACTGGAGGCAGGAACTGGGGATTGCTAAGTAACATCCTTTTAGCTGGGCAGAGTGCATGCATAGGCCAAGTGATCTGTGGTTTTGCGAGTCTATAAATACCCTGTAAGAGGCAGAATTTGCCTTTTACTATTTCGGTTTTCCCTGCACTGATAGCAGAGCCAGAAGGGCTGAATATCAGCTTGTGCACATGCAAATGTAGAATGTGTCCTTTTGTGTAATCTCCAGCAGCTGGGCTGTGTTTTCGGGGCATTAAAGAACACTGGATAGGCCTTATGATGCACTGTTTAAATTCCTACTCCAAGTCCTGCTGGACAGACATAGCAGCAGAGTTCCAGGGCTTGTTGATTCCATTTTCTCTTGTTTTTATCTCTTTTGAAATTCTCCTTTGTGAAGGAGCCCTTCCACTCCTTTTAAATGCTCCATCCTAAAGTGGTACCTCTCTAGCCTGAGCCTAAACATCTTCCAGCAGCTCACAAAGGGCAGTGTCCAAACCTGGGCTCCCACAAAATTGGGAAGGCAATAGTGGTTTTTGGTGAGGGACCTGGCTGTTCAGGGCATGGGAGCAGTGATGATGCTCCTTGTGCCCAACACTGGCTCAGCAGGGTGTGGGGCCCTGCTGAACCTGGAGCTGTGCAGCCACAGCCTGGGGAGATGCAGCCTGGTCCAGTGTAGCCATCCAGAAACTTGGTCTGTCTTGCAGAAGCATCTCCTGACAAAGAATAGAAAGTGTGAACTGGAGAAGTGTCTCCATATTTGCTTGTCTTAAGGGTGGGGCCAGTGTTTGGGAGGGAACTCAAGGGTGGGAATCTCTTGTACCTTTGTGCTGAAGCCTTCTCTCTCCAAAGGCGGCCCCTGGAATGAGCCGTCGCAGTCCCGGTACTCTGCAGATATGGACACCTCTGATGAGGATGTGAAGGGAGCCCAGTTCCCTGCCTACCCACCCCATCACTTAAAACGCCGGAACAGAGCCTCCTCCCAGGAGAACATCAGCCACTCTGGGAATCAGGTATCAAACAGCTTTTGAACTTCTTGTGAGACCAAGTCTGTGGCCAAGTCCCTCTTGTTACCCCTGAGGTGCAGGGTGGTTTGGAGGAGAAGAGAAGCAGCAATGGCAAACTGGGGTGCAACCACAGCATTCTCCTGGACAGGATGGATGTGGAGCATGAGCAGAAAAGCTGATGTGCCCTAAATATCCACACAACTGCTGCCCCTTCCTGCGCAAGGGTGGGTTGGTGCCCTTGTTTCTGACATGTAGGTTCAGAGGAGCAGACCTCTGTAAGCTTGAGATATCTCCTCTTCTTCAGCTCAGGAACCAGAATGTAGCCCCTTGACATTGCCAGAACAATACAGAAGGGCTGTGGGATAACCTAGGAACTGGCTCACTGAGGTGTCACATCACAATTTTCTTGCACCAGCAAGATGAATGCTCAGGAGATTTCCTGCCTTCCGTGTTGTGATGGACCTGCCAAGGTGGCTGTGAAATGGAAGCGGGACTGAGACCTGGGAAGGTGCATTCAACCTCTTTCATTCTTTAAGATGAGGGAGAACAGACATTTCTCTGCCATTTTAGGATGATAAGTATGCTGGAGCTCTGTGCTTCCTCTCCCAGTTCCTCCTTCCTGCCCTTCCACTTTTTTGGTCACAGCAAAGAGAAAATCAGGCACTGGTTGGTGCTTCCCTCTGCCCATGCTGCCAGCACAGTAACAAACCTGCCTTCATTGCTGTTCATTTTCCAGTTTGTCCTTATTAATATGTGAGTTGCCTGTGTTTTTCTGTGTCCCCAAGAAGGTTTTCTTCAATTGAATGTGCCAGTGCTTTATGATCAGACAGAGGTTTGGAGGGGATTATTTAATAAACACCAAGATCCTTCTTTTCCTTTGCAGTGTGTTCCTGCCCCAGTAGGACTGGGTCAGGACAACCTGTCACGTACCTCTCCTGAATGCTCCTAATAGGGGGAACAGGCTGAAGAAGGTATCAAACAGGCTGTGAGCTTGTGTTTTAATTGCCAAGCAAGGACCTGCTGTTCCTGATGCCTCCTTTGCCAACGGGTGGGGGTGAGCGTTCCTCAGATCTCACAAGCAGCAAAATGCTGCAGAGTGGTGTTTGGCTACAGATGCATCGGGAAAGCCAGCTGCCAGTCTCACAGCTGGTAATTTTGCCAAATGAAAACCCCTCTTTGGGTAACCACTGGGGGGATATGTGACCACAACCATTCCTCGGCACCACACTTCACGTGCCTGTGTAGGGAAGGCTTTCCTTGCTTTTTTACTTCTCTGGGCACATGCTTTAATTAGTAAATGCCATTCCTTTTTCAGTCAGCAGTAAATAGGAGAACCCTGGACTGGATGTCCCTAATGAGACCATGGTACGTTAGGCATGAAATGTTCACCAGGCTTTGCAGGGGGGAAATGGGGCCAAATTCCTACCAATGCCTCAGATGACTTCCTCCAGGAGCTGGGCAAGCTCTCCCTTCAGGGCGGTCTGGCCTCTGTGATTTGCTCTGTCACACCAGTACCAGGGCTGGTGTGGAGTCTTGTCACCCTAATGGTTACCAGATTTCTTCTCACTCCCAATTTAACCCCATTTGCTCTTATGCCAGCGTTGTTCATTAGCTTAAATAGCTCTTCATCCTCCCTGCCCTTTGTGCTGCTGATGTGTTTACAGCTAGCAACCATCCTCCCACCAGCCTGCTTCTCTCCCAGCAGGAAAAGACCCGGCTCTGTGCTGGACCATTAACTTCAGAACGATACTCACATGTCACTTTTGGCCAAAGAGAGGACAGGTACAAGCCCAAAGAATACAGAAGACAAGAACCCCCAGGTTTTGGTGTTAGACAGCTCTGTTCTATTGGCAGAGCTGGAAGAGGCTGGGAAAAGGGGACATCCCCTTGTCCTGACATTGGAGCAGTGAAGCAGTGGCTGTGGAGTTGCTTACAGGCACTTCCAGGGTATGTCATGTAGCCACCATCAGAGCTTCTGGCGTAACCCAGGTCCTGATGGGACATCCCAGGGAACAGTGAGGATGACTGACTACAGCTGGTCCCCCTGGTGCTGCAGTTCATAGAGGTTGTGGCCTTTCTGGTCCAAGATGTTGGTCTGCAGGTGTATAGTCCAGAATCACTGTATTGCATCCCATAGCCTGGCTTTAAATCCAGTGTCTTCTTGGTAGACACCTTGTTGGCATCTGAAGGTTTCAAAAGGTGGGGAGCTCAGCTCTTTGACCACACAGAATGAAAACTCTCTTTTCCTAAAACTACCTTAAGTGCAAGTTTGTCAAAATATGATTGATCTGAAAACTGCTTTTGCATTAATTCACCAGAATTAATTCTCCAAATTAATTCTAGCAAACTTGGGACTCTTCAATCCCAAACACAAGAAACTTAACTTTTCCAGTAACAAAAGCAGAGTCTGTTCCCTAGGCCTGTGACTGCAGGAACTGAAGGTGTTACAGCAAAACAGTAATCTGTCCTCTCTCTCCAGCAGCAAGGGATTGTTTCCCCTACCTGATGTTTCAGGTTTCTATTTCTCTAGTTTCAGGTTAATTATTAAGCAGAAATTTCCTGATGTCCACCTTATGGGCTGTGGTTTAAGTTTATTCACGTTAAATGTTTTAATACAGAGCACAGTTTTCCAGCCTTTGTCATGCAGAGAGCAGTGTGCAGGATGATGCAGTCCCTGATGGGGACCTGCCCTAATGGGTGCCCACCCTGCATTAAAGCCAGCTTTGACTGGGAAGAAGAATGAAGACAAGCTCTTCAGCTCCTGTCCTGGTAGATATCCATCAACATCAACAGCAGTCCCTGCATTATGCTCTGATCTCTCCTGACCTCTGCCTTATGGAGACAGGGCAGTGCTGGTGCTCAGTTCCTCACCATCTCTGATGCTGATGGACCATCACAGGCTTCTCATTGTCACCAGGAGCAACACAGGAGTCAGGCCTTAAGCAGTCCTGAGAAACCACTTAGCAATGGATTGAATTGCTTCCTGCCTGTGGGTTAATGCTGCTCGGAGATGCTTTCAGTTCAGGGTGGTAATGACAGCGCTCTGCTCTCCACAGTGTCAGGCTTTTGTATTCATCTTCCCTTAAGCAGAGGCTATCACTCCAAGCTGTTGTGAAGATTTAATTAATAAAACACTAGCAAGCACAAAAACTAAGAGAGAGGTAGGAAATGTTATAAAAACAAAGCCAAGCCCTCGCATCTCTTTGTTCCCACATTTATTTACTGCATTTGCTGCTTATTCCCCTTTGAATGGGCAGCAGCCACTCAGAACAGCAGTGATGCACTGGTAGTGTCATAAAATGGGAAATATTTCTCATCATTTGTGTTTTATTTGTTTGGATGAAAGGAGAGACTTTTTTTTCCAAAGAAAACAAAACTTCCATTTCCAAAGGGGAAAAAAAAGCACTGCCTTCAATGTTTTCAGTGATCGTAGATTGTAGAATTGTTTTGGTTTGAATGGATCTTAAAAACATCTCAGTCCATCCCATTGCCATGGGCAGGGACACTTTCCACTATCCCAGGTTGTTGCAAGCCCTGTCCTACCTGGCCTTGGACACTTCCAGGGATGGGGCAGTGACAGCTTCTCGGGGCAACCTGTGCCAGGGCCTCACTGCCCTCTCAGGGAAGGATTTCTTGCTAATATCTAATCCAAATCCACCCTCACCATGAAGGTTTGTCTTGATTTGTGAGGACAAAATGTAACTTCTCTTTGATTTTTCAGGACTTCATCTGTCTTTTTCTTCTCTGCTCTTCTCTCCATGCCCCTTTTAGTAGCTGGAAGAGTAAGAGAGAAGAGATCACCTGGGTAAAGTGATGCATTGGGAAATCAGAAAATTTCAAAGTGGTGGGGAAAACTTTCAGGTTTAGTTTTTTTGCCTGGAATTTTTCATGGGAAATTTTTGCCTTCTTCCCTCTTCCCTTCCAGCACTGTCTTGGCAGGTGGCTGATGGGATAGTTACAGCTTGAAAAACGTGTTAGTAGAAGGTGAAAACAGATGTTGACTCGAATTTGGGGCAGCTTGAGAATGATGGTGAGATAGGTGACTTTATTACAGCTTTTTGTTGGTGATGGGGTTTTATATTCACTGCATCAAAGCTTTGGTGGTAATTGTGTTGTGCTGAATACTCACCATTGCTTTGAGTTTTCCAGATTTGAGAAGAGGTTGCTCTCCTGGAACTTACTGACATTTTTCAAAAGCTATTATTTTTAAGACATTGGGTTTTAATGTCTTTTAACTCTGTCAATGGTGGCAGTGTTTTGCTGCTTGCTTTCTTCTGCTGGTTACTCTGTTTTCTCACTGTCCTGGTAGTGGTGGCTGGTCTGTTCTCTACTCCTTTTCTCTCTCTCTCTCTTTTTCTCTTCTTTCCCTTAGATTCATGAGCTCAACACTCGCATGTCTGCAATCGAACGCATTCTGAACCGCTTGGAGGAAAAAATCCTGGTGCACTCTCACAAGGTAACCGGGCAAAGCCAAGGTGCTCTGCAAGGAGAGAGCTTGGGTTGTGCTGGGCCCCTCCCCTGGTCATTGGAGAGGCTTCCCTGAAACAGCCAGCATTGCAGGGAGAAAGCTGGATAGACAAAATCATAGAAATATTTAGGTTGGAAAACACCTCTAAGATTACTGAGTCCAACCATTAACCTACCACTGCTAAGTCCACCACTGAACCATGACCTTAACTGCTACAGTGACTTGGGTTGTCTGAGGTTAATCCTCGGACAGAGGCTGTTCTCTACTTCCTGGTGATGGAGTGCCTCAGAAAGCATTGCATGGCAGGACAAATTTAATCCATTTAGGCCCCCTTGTAAGCCAGCGCCATCCTTGCTCCTTCTGCACAAGGAAAATTGGGTTTCAGGCTGATGCTTTATGAAATGCTAATTTTAGGAGTTTTGTTAAGTGAATGTCTGTACATCTACAGAGCTGTGACAGCTCATTTGAAATCACGTGGCACTTGATTAGTCCATATGAGGAAATCACCTGGTCATTTTGTCTATGAGATATGAGTCAAGGAGGATTTCTGCATCCTTTCTGAGCTGCCCTCATCTTACCATGCCATAAAACTTGGAGGAAAACATCTAAATTAAATTAAAGCTGAGCAACAATGTAGAATCTGAATACTTAGGCCACTTAACATTGATTTTTGGGTTTCTAATTTTAGACTATGCACTCTTTTCCGTTGTGTGAACCCGTCACCCCTCTGGTGGCTGACAGCTCAGTAGAATGGACGGCGATAATTACAGGGAAGAACCCTCTAGGCTTAGATGAAATGATGCAATTTCTCGGTTTTTTCCAAAATTCGTAACAGAGGATGGCCATGTTTGTGATCATTCGATGTTTCTGTCAGTAAGCCTGACCAAGGGAGTAGGAGATGTACATGGTGGCAGGTTCCCATGCTTTATTCCCATATCTAGGGCAAAGTAGAGCAGAGGCAATGGGTCTAGAGTGCTGTGGGACAGGCTGGAGGTAAGTATTAAGCAAAGCTTTCCAGTAGAAAGGACAGCAGAGCCCTGGAATAGGTTGTCTGGGAGAAAGATTGCCTGCTGTAGATGCTGTTGTTCAAGGTTGTTAAAAACAGCTTAGACAAAAACCCACCAGGTATGACGTAGGTAATTTTATTCCCATCTTAATGCAAGGGACAGTGAGTTCAGGAACTTCTGGAGATCTCTTCCAGTGCCTGGGAGTTTAATAGGATTCTTCGCCAGGTACCATGAATTGTACCCAATAACAGGGCCAGGTGGAAATAAGCCATCTGTCCTGCAGGAAAATTTGCTTCATGGTTTCTCATCACAAATAAAGTTATCTAGAGGCTCTGAAAGCTACCTCAGGGAGTGGCAATTCCCGTGGCTGCTTCCCTCACCCTGGTGGACCATGTCTTTGGGTTGCTGTGATCTCTGCCCTCAGAGCTACCAGCCACACCATGATTCCTAATGAAAATGTGGTGATTTTTGGCCCCAAATCCCTCATGCATACTTTTTAAGGGTGGGGGAAAGACAGTTTTCCACAGGGCAAAACAAAGATGTTCTGTGTGTGGGGAAAATGGGAATGAAGGATCTTTAGAGCAAGGGTTTGTATTCCTCAGTGCAGGGCTGGGCTCTGCTGCTCCCCTGGGCAGTATTGACTGGTCCTTGGGAATAGAGGTGTGGAGCGGGGGCTCGAAGTTCTTGTTGCAAAGTCCATCTGTCCACTCCTCAAGCTCCTCTGTTTGGTGAGTGTGTCTGGACCCAGGCAGTGCCCCTGTTTTCCACCACAGGAGACTGTCACACAACTCCCTTTTTCTGCTCCTTCAGTCTCCAGCCCCAGAGTCCCAAACTGATCCTGATGCTGAGGAAGAGGAGTTGAAGAGGAAGCTGGAGGAGTTAGCCAGCAACATCAGCGACAAAGAAGTCTCTTCTGAAGAAGAGGAGCGTGAAGAAAAGAAGAGAGCAAAGAAACCAGAGATGAGTTCCTCCAGCAATGACATGGCCAGAGATGCTCAAAAGGTAATCTGTGTCCTTCCACCTGTATTGTTCCAGGTTGCATCCATGATTCCTTCTGCTCTTGGTGGTTTCTGGTTTTACACCATGATAATGGAACTCTTCTTCTGTCCCACACCTCCACTTTGATGCCTCCCCGGGCCATGGTGTGTCTGACTTAGCTGTCTGCTTTAACAGTGTCAAGTGATCAGGAAGTCCCAGGGTGTTAGATTTGGACCTTTCTCCTTGTAGGCTTTCCCAGTCTCAACCAAGAGTCAAAAGTAAAGACTCTTACAGGCTACTGCCTGTCACAAAGAGGTACACAACCTCCAATCTACTTAGAGTTGTCCCAGGACCTGGATGTCATTATGGAGAAGAGTCCTTGGGTGGGAGAAGAGCTTGGTGATGACTTAGTACTAGCAGCCTTTGTCAGGCACCTGCTACAGCCTGAAATGTCTTTTCCACACCTATCGGTACTCCTGAGTCCCTAAATCCCTGATCCCTCTTCCACTCTGCTAGATCAGTATTTACAGCACTGTGCTGGCTCCTATCCCCTACTATGTGGTGGGTGACCTGTGGGTCAGGGAGAGGAGGAGGGTCCACAGCATCTGTGCAGTGTGTCTGCAGTTGTGCAGAGCCTCCCAAGATGATCCCTTAGCATAAATGGAGAGGTCAGCATTCCCTGTTTGGTCTGTAGTGGCTGATTGGTTCATCCCTTCCCTTGTGCCTTGGCCATGGAAGGGGTACATGTGCATTGTTCTGACACATCCATCGCTGGCGAGTACAGCAAAGGAAGTGAGTGGGCACCACACTGCTCCTCTCCTCTTCGGTAAAGCTCCTTTCATCTGAGGGTGCAATGACTTTCATAGTACCACAAGACCTCCTTTTAGTGTGCATTTGTTCCTCAGCCTCACAAGGCAAAACCTGGTGGTTTTGTGTACCATTTGCTGTGCCACTGGATCAGCTGTGTGCTGCATCCTTACCCACCAGCATCTTTCACTGCCTCCTTTTTCCTCAAGGCTGCTTTTAGATGATTGTTGCAGCCAGACTTAACTGCTTCTCATAGATTGAAGGATGTGCATCATCTTAATAACCATTTATTTCCATTTAAGTGCAGACAAATGGTAATTTAACTCCTGTGTGAGCTGCTGATGTGCAGCAAACAGAGGCTCAAACCCTGAAAACAGAATTGTTTGTATGGCAACAGTGTAAGAATCTTGATTCTCATAAAATGAAGCCTGGATCCTTCAGTTTTTCTACTTTCTTTGCACCCAAACTTAGCTATGAAGCAAGGAGGAGTATTGAGTTAGAAATGTCTGCAGTGATGTAGCTGGACCAGCCTTGATTAAAGGCTGTGTCCATGTGGATGTTTTTTAACAACTTCACCTATACCAGATCCAGGTTTGGGTTTTGAGGGTTCTTTATTTAAGACTCCTCCAGTCAGGAGGAAATCTTCGAACTGGAGAACACTGTGATGAAAGCACACAATTCTAATGGAAAATGTGAAAAAACTCCATTGTACCGTGAAGGCACCATAAAATGGTAAAAATATCATCTGGACTGAATTAGCTGGTTCTCTGCAGGACAGCTTGCCTGGAAATAAGGTGCAGTTGTAAATACAACTGTTTTGTTAGCAGCACGTATATCACCCCCATCTCCTTGGTTTCTAGGGAATTATCAGTTGAGAGAGAGATGATGAGTTTCTTCAGTCCCTTTTTACATATGCTTAGCACCTCATCAAGCCAACAGCACATAGGAACATTATTGCCATCAGTGCTCCTTGGGGAGGGAAGAGAGGACTTTGATACCAAGTTCTGGCAGTGTGACAATACAATCATTTTATGGGGTTTGGTTGTTTTTATTCTTTTGCCACAAACTCAAGGAGTTATTTGCATCCCTGCTTGGGCCCGCTGAAGTGTAAAGCAATATGCTGCAATTAGATCTCAACTGCTGAGTAACCAAGAGGCCTTCGGGTGGCCAGGTGCTGTCAGACAGCTCCGGTGGCACTGCTTCCAGCGAGCAAAACATCCCTCGACAACCTTTTTTTCCAAGCCTTTCGAGATGACTTCTTTTGTCACAGCCATCCTCCAGAAAGCACGGGCTGAGATAAAAGCTCTGCTTTAGCCACGCATCCGTCTCCAGTGGAGAGCCCTCCAGGAACAGTGTAAGCCCGTTAATTACCTCTTCTCCATCTTTCTACAGCTCCTGACGGTCTGATGCCCCTTTCACCCCCAACTTGTGCTGTTTTGTACACCACATTAAAATAACGTCCTTATTTTTTCCCCGCCCCCACCCTCCGCTTTGGCTGTCCTGGGCATTGCAGAGGTCGTCGGCTCAGGCTTTGAGCGAAATCACGGCCAAAGTGCTGAGAGCCATAAACGCCACGGAGAAAGCGGTGTGGGAGTCGTTGCACGGAGAGAGCCAGTGCAATGGCGGCTGTGCCCTCTCTGCGGGACAGCTTCCCAGCCTGGGAGATGGGAAAGAGGTGGCCGAGGCGTACCGTGAGCTTGAGGAAAATGTAAGGTTCACGAGAGCTTTCTGCGAGCAGTGTGGGCTTTGGGGGTGGGAATGCAGAGGAATGCCCCGCCCCCAGATTTCTGGTCAGCACCAAAAGGATGGTCAGCAGAGGGATTAAAGAGTCCAGTCTTGTCTGATGGTGATACAATGGCAAGAGTAGGTGCTCTTTCTTGTGGGTTCCCTTTCCTTGGTTCCTGGTTCCCCTGGGTGAGTGCCAGGGAGAGAGGGTGAGCACAGTCCCCAGCTTGCTTTAGCAGCGTTGCTTTGCTGGACTTCCGCAGTCCCGTGCTCCAGCAAGATTTGTGTCCCATTTCTTTCCAGTTCCTCCCCAGCACTGTGTTTCATCACCGAGGGTACCATGACCTACCTGTCTGCTAAGGCTGGCCTGTGCCTGGGGCTGACAGGCTTGTGCAGGTGACAAGTTTACCCCTAGAGCATAATCCCCTTCTAGGTTTGTGTGACTCTGTGAAGCACTGACAGCTTTTTTACCTGCTATAAACCCACATATATTGATTCCCCATGGGAAATGGATTGCATCCACAGTGCCGTGTACCAAGCTCCAAAGAAACGGTAAAGAAGAGTTGCATTTCCAGCTGGGTGGTTGGGTTTTGCTGTAGGAAATGTCCTGCAATGTGGGAGCAGGGTTTTATAACACATGCTGTGGCTCACCTCTCACTGGGGAAAGCCTATAAATAAAGGCAGGGAGCTGCAACATCTGGATGTTTTTTGGCCAAATATGGCATCCCAGAGGAAGAGGGTTGGATGCATGAAGGTTTTTAGGTTCCCCCGCTCCCAGGAGAGGGGATAGGGCTGGGAAGGATGTGAACTTAGGGCTTAGTGCTGCTGCCGTCAATGCTGGGACAGGAATGGGTAGACAATGGCTCTGGGAGATGTGTGTCATCCTGCCATTCCCTCAGGGATCGTGTCTGAGTCACAGCTGGCTGGCCACTCGCTTCTCTCCAAGGCATGCCACCCACCTTGGAGGGCACTGGTAGAGCCTGATGGGCCAACAACAAATCCCTGTGACTCACAGCTTGAGTGGTATAAGGCTGTAGGGTTTGCTCTGGGGTGAGTGGGACCTCTGGAGCATATGTTGCTGTGGTTTGGGTGGATGCTTGGTACTTCAGCGCATGCAGAGGGCTCCTGCCAGGCAGTTTTGCATAATGTCCAGTCCAGGTAAAGCAGATAGGGCTGGAGGAGCAGGAATTGCATTAGCAATAGTGACATGCTGGGATCAGTCAGCAGAAGAGTGATCAAAACTCATTTGATCATCTTATGTGATTGCATACCACCATATTAATGTTTCCTGAACTGCTTTGCTTGGGCTTGTGTCCTTGTAACAGCCCAGGAGGAGGCAAGTGGCAGTGGGTTTAATGGGATAGATCCTTTTACCCTCCTTCTCTGTGAAGCAAAGGGAGGACAGTGCAGGCTGACCATGCCCCCAGACAACCCAGCAGCACAGACACCTGTAAAATAGACTCAGAAGATATGGAAAGTCAGTCTGTCTCCTTCCCAGCTCTCTGCCATCACAGGACATGGCAGCCTGAGCTTGTTTGCAGGTACCTGCCCTCCCTCTGAGCACATGGCATAAAGATGCTGCTGCTTCTCGAGCAGGTCACTGAGTTTTGGTCCTTCCTGTGTTCCCGCTGAGCCTTTTACCACTTCACCCCATTGGTAATTGCTCTCTAAAAGCCTGGGGAAGAGAGGAAAGGAGATGAAAAGCCGTGTCAGAACTGACTGGTACTGTCTGTGCTGCAAGGCAAGAAGGCAGTCAAAAAAGAATGGCGGGAGCTGTTGCATCTGTGGCTGCAGTCACACCAGGAGGGGGGAGCTCCAGGGAGATTGACTCTGCAATACAGGTTTTCTTCCTGTATTTCAGGTGTACCTGACTGCTGGAAAGACCTACAGGCTTGAGAAGACCCTGAAGGAGCTTGAGGAAGGGGCTCAGCACAGTGGCACTACCGACTCGGAGCTGTCAGAGCTGGAGGACAAAGTGGCCTCGGCCGCCGCTCAGGTGCAGCAGGCAGAGAGCGAGGTGAGGGCTTAGCTCTGAGAGGTGCTTTGCCTGGCCACTGATGGCAAACAAAGCCAGTGGTGGATCCTCTGGCCACCATGTCTATGTTTTTTTCCTCTCTCTAAAGATATCAGACATTGAAACCCGAATTGCGGCTCTGTCTGCGGCAGGGCTGACAGTGAAGTCAGTGGAAAAGGCAAAGAAGAAGTCAAATGAGCAGGTAAGCATGGAGGATGATAAAGTGAGGTCCCAGCCCTCAGAGGTACGTGCTCCCCCGGGCTGTTGCTGCTGCCTCTGGGTGCTGCAAAGGGCTGCCGGGCTTGCTGAGCTGTGCCCAGCTCTCTTCCTGCTGCCGAGGGCTCTGCCCTGTGGCAGACTGAGCTGTCTGTCTCCTCTTGCACCCCTAAAGAAACCTCTGCCCTTCCTCTGCCTGCAGGCTGCCTGCCTCCACTCTACTGGCCCTGCCAGCAGCAGTCCAGGGGAGTCTTCGGATGACATTAAAGTGAGTACGTGTTTAATCAGTGCTGGCTTTGCATGTGGCACAGCTTTAGCCCTGGAGACAACCAGGGTCTCCAGGGAGCTGCTTGCAAAGCACTTACCTCAGTGGGAACCTCTGCCCTTCCATCCCCTTTCCCACAGCAGGCTGCTCCCCTTCCCTTGCAGGCAATGCCCGGACTGCAGAGGTTCCGGAGGAGGTTCAACAGTCCCATGGAAATCACAGGTAAGGAACATGGCTCTGCCTGTGGGAGAGGGGGACCTGTGGGTGATGGACAGGGCTTTAGGGGATGCTTGGTCCTCTTTCTGCATCCAGCTGTGTGTTTGCAATGGGGGTCTCCTTCCCTGTGCTCACATCCTCTTGGGCAGACAGCCACAGGGGAAACCTGTGATGGATAATGTGGAAAGGAGACAGCAGCTGGCAGAATCAGGGATAGTGATGGGACAGCAGAGGTCGGGCTGAGGTGAAGAACCAGGGCTGTCTCTGCAGCCTGTGCTCTGGCCACCCGAGTTCAGGGAGACGTCTGTGTTGCTTCATCTGGGCATCCTGTGGGCTGTTAGATCGCAAAGCCTCACCTAAGCTCATCATCACTTCTGACAGCAATTTCTTCCTTGCTTGGCCATCCTGGGGAATGTTTCCTTCCCTGGATGGTATGGCCCACCCCTGGAAGTGTTCCAGGCCAGGTTGAAAAGGGCTTGTGACAACCTGGTCTAGCTAGAGGAAGGTGTCCCTGCCCATGGCAGGCAGAACAAGATGGGCTTTCAGGTTCCTTTCAACCCAAACCATCTTATGACTATAAATCTCTACCTTGTTGCCCACCTGCCTCAGCCACTGGTCTCTGGTGGGGGCCAAGAGGCCCTCCAGGGCCCAGTTATGACAAACAGCAGCTTCAAAGTAGACGGTGACCTGAAACTTGGCACAGCAGCTTGTGTGGTAGGGGGGCAATCACTGGAAATGTTTCATCCTGACCGATATCAGTGCGACTGATTAGGAAATTACTTTTCTATATTTCTCTAATCACACCTCACAAGCCCAATGACAGAAAGAGTGGCTCTCCTTCTAGATAATGGAAGATGAAGGGAGGGAAGGGGGGAAAGATCATTTAATGCAGAGGTGGAATAGCATTTCCCCCATTCACACACGCAATTAATAGTATGAGAGCTCCTCACAGGCAGGCAGAGCTTTCTGGAGCAGAAGTCCTGATTTGCTGGTAGGCTGATCCAGCTCACATAGTGCTCTGGAAACCTGAGTAGCAGCAACTCTTGTCTCCTTGTTATCAAAGGGCTTCCCATCACCCTCCTGGAGAGAGAAGTGCCGTG
Source organism: Pachyramphus minor (assembly GCA_013397135.1). Lineage (NCBI taxonomy): Eukaryota > Metazoa > Chordata > Aves > Passeriformes > Tyrannidae > Pachyramphus > Pachyramphus minor. The sequence goes on along the minus strand of VYXB01003934.1, from coordinate 67,540 downwards.
ATGCATCCAAACCCACAGTCAGCAGGGGATTAGTAAAGCCCAAGTGACTTGGTGGGTAACTGAAATCTCTGGTGAGGTGGATGAAGAGCTGCTGCCCATCTCTCTTTGTTCACTACAGGTTTTGATGATTCCTTTGACCGCAACTCTGTTTACCGTGGTTCCCTGACGCAGAGAAACCCCAACGGGAAGAACAGGAGAGTGGAGAGGCTCTTTGCGGTACGGACCCAGCCATCCAAAAGGGCTGCTGCCCTGGATTCCACATGGGACCCGCCTCCCTCGGCTCTCGCAGAGGGACCTGTCCCTCCCCACACTCTCTTCAAGCTGTTGGAGCACCCAGCTCCCAGCATTGGTCTGACCATGCTGACTGGTGGGCAGGCACACCTGGGCATCACCCCCTGTGGTCTGGGATGTCACGAGCTCCGGTGTGGGGGGACAAAAAAGATGTACATCTTTGAATTCCTGCTGCCTGCGTGGTCCGTGGGATGGGGCAGGACCTCGCTCCGTGCAGTGGCAGCTAGATGGGACAAGGAGCACGTTGTCCTTGTCACCTGGGGTGGCTCAGGGCATGGACACCGTGGTGAGCTGAGGTTTTTCCTTTTTGTGCCTTGCAGAAGCCTGTGATGACCCACCTGTCCTGAGGAGAGGGGGACCTTCCTGCTACTGCATTTCAGTGATGATATAAGACCTCAGCACAAAGCCTCTCACCGCCTTCCCTGCAACACTTTCTCGTTCTTCTATGCCTTTCTCTCCCTGAAACCCTGGGCAGAAACAAAGCCAAAAATCATGGGTAGGAGGTCTTTCTGAGAGCTGCTGGGGAGAGGAGCAAGGCACTGGGGTGCATTCACATGGCCAGGGGCTCTCCTGGGAGGATGCAGGCATGAGACCTTGGCTTTGGGCAGCTCTTGTGTACTATGTCAACCAAGGGGAGCAGAGGAGGGAGCTGGATGTCAGCGTGACATTCAGCACAAGGACCGGGAGCAGTGACACAGCCCTCACTTGGCAAAAGCTGTCAGTGCCTGTCCCTGCTCTTTTCCAGGCTGGTGGTGAGCAGGGACAGGAACTGACAGTGGAGTGCAGGATGCCCCTGGGGTACCCCAGGTAGAGCAGGGACCCAGGAATCCCAGCACTCGGTTTTGCAGTGCTGGTCCCACCTCCCTGCCATGTCCCTGGAAGTATTGCTTCCCTTCCCTGAGCAGCAAAGGAGGTTGAGAGCAGTGCTGGTTCCCTCCCAGTGAGCATTTGGCCAACAGATCTTTGCACCAAGCCATGCAAACACCCACGAAGGCTTCTTGCCACTGTGCCTGAAGCAGATGTAACCATCTGGGCATGTGAGTGAGGCAAGGCTTGCAGGAGGTGTTGGCAACAAAGGTGAAAGAAATGATGGAGAGCTTGTTGGGTATTGGTTTGCTTTTCCAGCTCTCAAAGGTGCCTCCTCTCCATGTGAAGTTATATCTGCAAGATATATAGAAGAACTCCAGCAAGCAGAGTGTAGGTGTTTCTCTGCTCCACAGAGAGGTCAGCCTGTGCCAAGATACACTTCGTGGATGAGCATGTCCCCTGTCCCTGATGATGGCATTGTAGAATCTGTTAGGACCATCTCTTCCTTTAGAGGAGCTGTAATGACTTTTGGGGGCTGCAGTGGACATGGGCTCCTGCCAGGTGACAGTGGTGTTGGTAACACCCTCCCCCAGATGCCCCAAGATATTTTTTTTCATCCAGTATTTAATTTCCCACATCCATTAACCCCTGTGGATCAGTGTCTGGCCCCATATCCATGCCCAGGTTATTGGGATAGGAAGTGGGTAGGTTTTTCTTACAGGTCACTTTGGAATAGTTTTTTTGCTTGGTACCTGCTGGTCCCTGCCCTGTATAGCCCCCACCTCCCTCTCTCCCTCTCTCCTTCCACAGTGGGCAGTGTGGGGAGGATCGCTCGCAGCCAGAGTGGGTATGTCAGACCAACACTGACAGTTTCCCGTCAAAATCCACTCAGGCTGGACCCTTTAGGTAATTTCTGTGCATGTGAGCTAAAACCACTTTAATTATGAGCAGTAGGATGAATTCTCATGCAAGTAACATGACTGGCTTTGTATAGAAACTGCTAACCAGTTTCTTAGTGGTCCTGTGGTCATCCCAGAGCGGTCTTATAAGTCTATAGTCTGGGCTTCCCAGATGGAAACAAAACCAGTTTCTTAATTTAAATTGAAATCCTTCTGGCCTGAAGCTCAAAAGGGTAAGTGCAAATCTCTGCTGTGGCAGAAACTTTCCCAGACACTGTGGTATTCCTGGGCACATTTCTTGCTGCTCTGTTGGCCTCGGTGCTGGGATGTCAGCTCCCTGCTGGCAGAAGGGAGCTCCACCAAGACCTTGGGGGGGTTTGCACCTACCCTTCTGGTGTAAGGATTCAGCCTTTGCCCCAGCTCCATCTCTTGCTCTGTCTGGTTTCAGCCATAACTCAAGTCCTTCCACGCTTGACCCTGTAAAGAAATCCTCACGGTGAGCTTCAGCAGTGCAAACTAAGGCATCATTCAGGCTGTAGTCCTCCACATTGTTCTCTGCTGGTTTTCTGACCCATCTTTCTGGCTAGAAATTTTATATATGTATACTAAATCATGCAATAAAGCCAATTTTGTGTCCAGAACCATCCACTCATTTCCCTGCATCTGTTCTTTTAGCTGACTCAAGCAAAGGTTCCTCTCTCTTTCCATAGAATCACAGAATGGTTTGGGTTGGGACCTTAAAGCTCAGCTCATTCCACTTCCCTGCCATGGACTAGGATACCTTCCTCTAGATCAGGTTGCTCCAAACTGTGTCCAGCTTGGCCATGAACAGTTCCAGGGATGAGGCAGCCACACCTTCTGGGCAGCCTGTGCCAGGCGTCACCACCCTCACAGGGAAGAATTCCTCCCAAATATCCCATCTACCCCTGCCCTCTGGCAGTTAGAAGCCATTCTCCCTTTACCTGTCTCTCCAGGCCCTTGTCCAAAGTCCCTCTCCAGCTCTCCTGGAGCCCCTTTAGACACTGGAAGGGGCTCTAAGGTCTCCCTAGAGCCTTCTCTTCTTCCGGGTGAACATCCCTAGCTCTCCCAGCCTGTCTCCAGAGCAGAGGGGCTCCAGCCCTTGGGGCATTTTTGTGGCCTCCTCGGAGCTCACTTCAGCAGATCCATATCCATCCTTTCCTCAACCAATCCGTGCAGTCCTTGCTTTAAAACTAGCCAGGTGAAGCAGATAGGAATTGAATCAGCAGCACTGAAACAGAATGGAGGCAGATGGTTCTGATCAGGATGGCAATATGACTATTCAGATACTGGTCACAGAGCCACAAGTGTGAAGACTGGGGGTCAGTGGTACCCAGTGGTGAAGCCAGGTGGGCAAAGGGGATGCACGGTGTGGGGGTAAGGAGGGGCTGATGCTGAAATAAATGCACTGCTCCAACTTGCATGGATACCCTCAGTCAAATCTGGCAGCCGAAGTCACAAGGAACACAAGCCTGCATTGAGGGGTTGCTTTAAATCTGTATTAAATAATAGCAGCAACCCTGGGGTAGAGACAGACCTGCTGAGCCCAGGGTGTGGGTTTCCATGGCTTAAATCTGGGAGTTTTATCTCTCTTTATCCCTTTCCCTGCCTTTGCTGGACCTCTGTGGCAGTCACCCTGTGTCCCTCCTGTCACCTGTCCCCAACACTGCTGTGCTCAGATATTGGAGCTGACAACCATATGAGATGGAGATCTGTCCCAGGGCAATGCCAGCCCCAAGTAGGGGTGGCAGACAGAGACCTTGCCCCTGCCCTCACCCCACTAGTGATAGTGTCTTCACCATCCTGCCAAGACAGATATGTCCCTGTTTCAGGATGTCTCTGGTCCCAGTTTTGCCAGGGGATACCAACTAAACCCTCTGTGCTTGGGACACAAGCTGGCTCCTTCAGTGTCACATCCAGCAGAGCAAACATAATCAGAAACATTTAAACCCATTTAAAAAGGGGGAAGGAGGGATGGAGAGGAAGGGAAAGCAGGGGATTTGAAGACCTCATGCCACGAGGACAAACCCATTTCTGGCAACCCATTTCTGTCCAGCAAGTTGCCTTCCACTCTTCTGTGTATTTGATGTTTTGGTTTCCTTAAAACAGCTTTTTTGGGGGGAGGGGAAGTGATGGAGAAAGTGTGGTGGTACCCACTGTGAATCCTGTACTGGAGTTGCACTGATAACTCAGCTTTCAGGGCAGCATCAACCACAGACCTTCCCCCTCCCTGCAGAGAGCGCTGGGCGGGTGATGGACCAGAAAACTTCCCCTTGTCCAAAATAACCCTGAATCGAGGACAGGGATTAACATATTCCCAAACTATCTTCCTCAGCCAGCGGAAGATAAAATGCTGGTTCCTTCTGAGTCATGAAAATCCCTGTGCTGATTTGATGAGAGGGGACAGCGGGGAGGGGAGATGCCCCGGCTCGGTCCCTGCCAGGATTCGCCTCTGACATCAGCATGAAACCGGCCATAAAAACAGCGACCGGAGGGGACTCCGGCTCAGACAGCAGCCACTTGGCTCAGCGGGACGGCAGCCGGGCCCCTCGCCTCGCCACGCCACGGTAAGTACAGCCCCGGCGGCAGGAGCCGCGCTTTTCTCTACCTCTCGTGATGCTTTTGAGCGCTGCTTTGTCTCCCCGTGTGTCTGTCCTTGCGTCTGTCCAGCCGGGCTGGGAGGTTCCAAAACTTTGCTGGTCGCAGCAAACCTGAGCTCCCGGGAGCTCAGTTTGCCTCCTGCTCAGCACGCTGCAAACTTTTCCTTTGCAAAAGCCCCTGGAAATAAAGCTGCCGCCACACTCCCGCCGTGTCCTGCCTCACCCAGCTCTCCCGCCTCTGCCCCCCTCGCCCTGGCAGAAATCAAGCCCATCACTCAGCCGTGCACGCTTCTGCTCATCACCTCAGCGTCCTGGAGTAGGTTACAGGGTGTTCCCCGGTTTCCATTTCGGCAGCCGGGTCCAGGGGTGAGTGCCCAGGATGCAGAGGTGGTCGTGGTCCATCCATCCATCACCCAGCATCCAGCAGCAAACCTCATTTGAGGCTCTGCAGCCTTTGGTGCAGCCAGCCCTGCACTTTGGTGGTGGCTCCTCTCCCCATCACCCAGGCTGTGGGGTCCCATGTTGCACCGGGGGTCCCAGAGAAGAAACGATGAAGTATGTCAGGCCTGACCTAAGGCACTAGGCTAGGACCAAAACCTGTTTAAATGAACATCAGGTTTGTGCAGCTCATGTTTGGAGGGGATACTTTCCCCAAAGATATCAGCCCCATAAAACTCCCGGGTTCTGATCCAGCTCTTCCGAGCCCTTTGCAAAGCTGCTTGCCCTGGGATACTGTGATAGGGACACACATGAACAGCCAAATCCCTTCCCTCCTGCAGCCGCATCGGAGGCCGACGTCTTTGTGGCGTGAAGTGCCGGGAGCCAGGAGACTTCGGAGCCACTGCAGCCGGAAAGTGCCGGGGATGAAGCTGGGGGCCACCTGCCTCCTGTGCCTGCTGCTCACCTGCCTGACCCTGCCGGTCGCTCGCGGCCGCGTCCTCCAGCGCTCCATGGAAATCAGGAGTAAGGAGAACATGAGTAAGGGACTCCCTCCAGTCAACCCCCTGCTTCCAGTCCCCTCTGCGTCCCCAGACTCAGTCGCATTTTTGGGGGCGAGGAGGGGGTGTAACGATGCAGAAGCAAAGGTTTGCTTTGAAACAGCCTTTGCAAGAGCTTTTACCCCTGTTTTCCCCCTTTCCTGCTCCCCGTGTGTTCTCATCCCCCCACTCACGGGTGAAACGCCCTGTCCTCTCCCCCATCATCCCCTGATGGTTCCTCGGCTTTTCCATTGCAGACCCGGATATCGACCCCTCCTGGTACACGGGACGCGGGATTAGGCCCGTGGGGCGATTTGGGAGGCGACAAACCCTGGGCGAGGGCACCCACCCCATAGGGGGCCGGCAGCGAGCCTGTGCAGCCCCCCACCCTGCCCGGGAGGAGTGGGATCCTTGAACCGAAGCTGACAATAAAACCCCTTGTCCTCTCATCCCTGTGTCTCAGCCTCTCTGTTCCAAAACGCAGCATAGGGGGACAGGGGGGTAACCCCACAATTTGCTGGTCTCGTCATGGCCCAGCATTGAGGGTCTAGTGTAGTTAGGGGAGGGAAGGGTTAATTTTGGGAAGGGGAGGGAGCAGATGGGGCGCAGGAGTGGCAATTAGCACTTAATGTCTCCCAGCTGCCCTAACAATGGGGATTTAAGCAAGAGGAGGCACCAAATCTGCCTTTTTGCTGAGGAGGATTTCTGGTCCTGCTCCGGGATGGCTCAACCCTGAGGAAGCACCGCAGGTGGGTGTCCTCGCTGGTGTGGGGTGCTGGGGTGATTGGACCTCAGGGGCAAAATAACCTCCCCTGAATGGGGAAGATCTTCAAGGGTGTTTGCTGCCTGGCATTGATGTCACCCTGCAGACAGGGTGAGTGCTGCTGCCTTTGGAGAGAGCACAGGTGTTTTTTTTCTCCTTTTCCAACCAACGTGAGTTCCCACATCTAACTCATAATATGCAAAGAGGAGGCCCTGCAAGGCACGGGGTACTGGGACACCACTCGTTGGGTTTGGCCTCATTCTGGCTCTTATGTTGGCAATAAATCCATGATTTCTCCAAGGATGGGCTGTGACCAGATGGGGTAAGGGAGCATTGGCTCTCATCCCTGCCACCTCTAAGCTTTCCCGCCTGCAGGCTGACATCCAGGACAGGGCAAAAATAACCTTCAGGGCAATACTCTCTTTATTTGCAGCCTGAGTGTAAAGCCCCCGGAATGTACCTGCTTTGCTCTGTAAAGTTAAACTCTCCCTCTTCAGACGGGAAGGGAGGTGGAGGAGGTGATGTGCAGCTGGGGTGGGGGGATGTCACCAGTCAGCGTTTGTGGTAGTGCTGCTGGCAGGTCGTGCTCTTCTCTGGAAGTGGAAGAAAACCCTGTGTTTTATCTCTCAGATGAAGACAGTGCTAGAGGGTTGAAGAGGCCCTGAGCACCCCGCACGGGCTCTGAACCCGCTTTGAGGGGGAGGGTGGTCAGGCTGAGCTACTTCTGCACTTCAGAGTCCCCACTGCTTTGTCACTGTTCCTCGTAGAGATTTCATCCAGTCATGGCCAAGGTCCAGAGTTGCATGTCCTCAGAGCCAGCAGCACCTCCTCTTTGGAGTGCCCTTCTGCAGGTCGATTGTTGATCTGTGTGGGGATGGGTCGGGTGCCTTCTCTTTTTCACGCCGCAGGAGCTCTTGGACTAGGAGGAAACACAGGGCAAGAAAGGGCTCTATTTTCCTGCTGGTGATGTGGGATGCGATGGCCATCCCCACCCCAGGGGACCATCCCACAGTTTCCCAAACAGCTAAGCTGGGGACACCATTACACCTAGACTGGATACTAAAGCAAAATAAAATTGTGACTTTGGGAGAAGGCCTGAAAGCCATCTCTGATGCTGGAGTATCCTGGGATGGATCTGCCCATCCTTCTGCCTTAAGGGGTAGCACAGGCTGGATTGGTTGGGAAGAAGATCTCAGTGGTAAGCAGGAGCAGTGAAGAGGGTCAGCTTTGCAGGGGTTTGAAGCCATGGTTCACCTGCTTTCTGCTCTCACCCTGAGCCATCACATGACTCACCTATGGCCATGAAGATATCATTTACTTGATGATTGGATTTTGCAGATGTCTCCATGAACAAGAGGCCTTTTGTCTGTGCAAACTCTGCCCCCTCCTAAGTGGAGACAAGCAGAGTTATTACCCCAGCCTCTTCTGGGGCTGCTTTTTTTGTTATGGTGGGTCAATAATTATACGGGGACTTTGGAGGTGTCTGAAAACCTTTCAAACTCTTGGCTTTCCTTGGACATATTGCAGTGCTTGCTGGTGAGGGGGTGATGAGGAAACCACAAGCACTCACCTCAGTGGTGACCTCTCGCTCAGCAGCAAGGTCTGTTTTGTTGCCTACCAAAGCAATGACAATTTCATCGGGGAGGAATTTCTTCTCCAGCTCCTCCAGCCACAGCTTTGCTCTCTTGAGTGTTTCCTGGAGAGATGGAGACAAAACCACTCAGTGACCTGGTTTTGATTTAATCCCTTTGTCTCAGACAAAGCTGGATGGGTGGCACCAAACCAAAGGTGGAAGAGGTGTGTTGGGGAGGTTGTGATTGCCCTCTCTGAGAAACAGGTCACCAGCCCTCCAACACCTTCAGGGATAAATCAACCTTGGATGGGATGCACACTTTCTTCATGGCAGCATAAACCATTCCAGGGTGTGGCAGCATGGTCCTGCATGGGCAGGGACAGCCCCTGACAAGTCCCAGGGGGAATGTTCACCTTCTCAGGTGGTGCTTATGTACCGCTTTCTGCTCTGCCAAGGACAAACACCATCATCTGGACATCTCTGCCCCACCAGTGTGCTGCAGCGTGGTATGGCATGGCATAATTCTAGCATGGATGGCATGAGCATCCCCTGCCTTACCTTGTTAGCAATGTCATAAACCAGGAGAGCAGCGTGGGCATTCCGGTAGTACAGGTGGCAGACGCTTTGGTACTTCTCCTGGCCTGCTGTGTCCCAGATATCAAACTTGACGGTGGCTGCCTCCAGGTTGAGTGTCTGTGTGAAGAAGGAGCCTGCAAGCAAGATGCAGGGTGCACATTCACTTGTAGAAATGAGAGGTAGCTCAGGTCTGCTGCTGTGAGGTCAAACCCATCCCGAGTGTTGGTAACAAAGTTGGGGTGGGTTTCTCATGATCTCTGGCACTGTTGATGGGATGATGTGCTGCAAGGCTGGGCACCCTTCCTGATAGCAGACCTGGGTGGACACCAGGTTTGATGTCAAATAGTTCTGAGCTTTGCAGAACAGACCCCAGGCAGAGAGACACCACCACCTTGCTGGTGGGTCAGACCTGTGAGAGCTGTGAATAGGGATATCCACTGAATCGGAATATCCACTGAAAGGGCTCACACTGGAGGGCGAGCCTCCATCCCTGTTCCCAGGGAGCAGATGTCTGCCTGTAGACCAGCCAGAGCCAAGGCAGACGGATGGGGAGAAGTTCCACAGCACTTTGTTCTCCTCCACCAGCTCTGCAGGTACAGGTAGGACTGCAGCCTCTGTGTCTGTTGCACCTTCCTGGGTCAAAAGCCAGGTACATCATGTAAAATGAACATCTATAATCTCTAGATGCTGTAGGACCTAGGGAGGGGAGATTGAAACTAGATTATCTATAAGGTCCCCTCCAATGTAAACCATTCTGTGAGATCCTCCTCAGGTGTCTTAATAGTTGGGAGGGCAGCACAGGACCAAGTGTGCAAAGAGCAGATGGGCTGCACAGTTTGAATTCCAGGTTTCACTCATTTTGCTGCTCATTTGCCTCTAAAAAGCAGCACTAAGCCATACTTGTGTGATATGGATGTAGCTTTGCTGACAGCCTGGTGCTGAGCAAATGGTCTGAAGAGATGTTAAGGGGAAGGTCTGGCTCTTAGGCAAGTCTGTATAATGTTCAAAAGTGGGTCTGTGCTACTGTGAGATGCACCAACCAGTTCTCCATCCCACCCTGCCTCAAGGAAGTGCATCAGGCCTGGTCTCTTGTCCAGAGCCATCAAGCAGTTGAAACCACTCACTCACAGCCTACAGTTGGCAGGAACTCCCTGAAGTCGTTTTTCACGTATCGGTAGGCCAGGCTTGACTTCCCCACCGACATGCTGCCCAGCAGAACCACCTTGTACATGTAGGTGGGATGACTCCCCTCCAGGGAGGTGGCTGGCATCATTTCCTGTGCCATGCCCTGCAAGGAAACCAACTCTGTTCAGTGTACATCTGCAACTGATCCCAGCCTCCTGCATCAGGTCCTGACTGGTGCCAGCGGGACAGGTGGGGTTTGACCTCAAAATAGGCTGGAATAAAATCATTAATATCCTGAATCAAATCTAAAACACCAAGGCATCTGCTACTGTCAGTTATGACCAGAAGGTGGAGATCTTTAGGAAGGAACAATTGATGCAAGAAGCCTTCTTGGATGTAGACAAGTAGATTGAATTTGGTGTGTCTCCTTTAAGAGGACATGCTGGGGGAAGTTAATGGCAGAGGGACATCACTCAGGGCTGTGCCTTGCTCTCGAGCACACCTTCCTCCCCAGAGTCCTGCTGAAGAGTTTAGGCTGATGTTCTACATTTATTGTGGGTGCTGGTTAGAAGTTATACCAGGAAAGCCCAACTCAGGCATGGGGGTGATGCTGCTACCAGCTTGCTAAGGGCACTGCCCAGGGAATGGCTGAGCACCTCAGGATCTGGTGGACTTAGTGGCAGCACTGCTTTGAGTTGCTTGAAAAAGCAGGAGCAAGAGGACCTGGCTCAAGCACCCCTGAAGACAGCAGCACACAAAGCAGATGGCACATGCTCCTGTACCATGGTAAAGAACCCCCAGACAGACCAAGCCCATGAATTCTCCCACCTCATGACTGTGTCAGCACAATGTGGCTCTGCCCCGCTCCGGATGGAGCTACACTGTGCCCAGGGATGGTGGGAAACACAGACCAGAATAACAGTGGTTCTCTCAAACCTGACTCCAAGAAAGCTGCTGCAGAGTTTTGGCCAAACCCTGGGAAGAGGATGGTTGGTGTGATCCCTCCTGGGTGGCACGTGTCCCCTCCTCCCAGCCTTGAGGTCCAGGAAGCTCTTGGTGGGAACTGCCAGCACAGGCCAGTGAATAACACTGTCTTGGTTTGCCTTGGTTCCTCCTTACAGAGCTCCTCCTCCAAAAATACTCATCTGAACAGTTATAAACGAGAGAGGAAGTTCATGCAGAGCCTGAAGATGAAGGCTTGTGGGGTGTTGAACTGAACAGGATGCCGGGGTGAACACTGCTGGAATGGGGTGCTTCCCTCCACATGGAAGAAAGCCCTGGTCAGACAGAGAGCATGACCAGGACCTGCAAGACTTATAATGAAGATTTAGTGCTATTTCTACCCAGGGTTCAGGAATCTGGCACTTGAAATGTTGCTGTTGAGCAAGAAGTACCTTTATGAAGGCACCTGACAGCTGCACTAGCAGTGTAGTTCCTGGCCTGGGAAGGTCTCTGTCTCTGCAACTCCCTTCCCTGACAAAAGCCCCTTGTTCCTGTGAGCTGCTCGTCCCACGTGTCTCCTTCCTTTTGCCTGTCCTTCCCCTGCAATCTGGCAGGCTCCAGACCTTTAATTCTTCATTAAGGCTGTCCTTAGGAGCGTTCCTCGGCTGGCTGAACTTGGGTCTGTATCTTTAGATGAAAATAGCTTTCCTGCTCAGTTAGATGGGCTTTAATTCCCTTAAAAAACACAACTAACACCATCTTCCCCAGCTCATACAGGCCCTGTGATGAAGAGTAGGATCACAGTTTGTGCAGAACAGCTAGTCAGGGGTGGGTAATATTATTTAAGCAGAAAAAAGACAAACCCTGTAACACAGCATAAATGTGCTCCTTGTGGTATTGATCATATATATACACTTGCCTCTTTGTAGGCTGGAAATAAGACTGCCATCCATTCTGGGCAGTTACTGTCAGTGATAAGCCATGAAACTCTAAGGAAGCAAGAAGTTGCTTGAAAACCACCCAATATTACCTATATTAAACTCAGTTTCTCATAATTTCCCTCTGCTTCTTTCTGTTCAACGTCCTAAGGTTGAGTTCATGCTGGAACAAAGCTCACCTGAGATTTACTGCAATGAGTTTTACCAAAGTTCATTTTAAACAATTTCTTTCCCAGATGGTGTCTCCCTTTCCACCCAAGGAGAATGGCAAGGAAGCAAAACAGGTGACTTTATTCTTTCTGGTTCAATGGAGAACAGGGGAAAGTGGTGGCAGTTTTGTTCGTTTTTTGTTTGTTTTTTTCTTGGTGTTTTTTTTCTTTGTTTTTTTGTTGGAAAAGGGGTGTACAGAGCAAAAACATGAACTTGCTGGTTAAGGGACTACAGGACGAGCATTCAGATATCTCATGTGGTTCATAGTCACCTTCTGTGGCTGCTCTCTGCCTCAGGGAAGAGACTGTCAGTAAGGTTTGGCTTAGGGTTAAAGCCAGCTCCACAAATTCCAGGATGCTGTTCTTGCAGAATCACCAATCCGTGCTCCAGGTGTGGATGTCACAGCAAACAGCATCCCTGTCTTTTCAGCCAGTGTCTGTGCTGTTGAGGAAACACAGGCTTGCTGTTCATGTGGAAACCTTGCTGACTTCCCTGGGCATATCCAGGAGAAATACTGACAAAAACTTTCCTGTGGATTTCTGTGAGTTAAACCCCAGCAGAGTGCATGTGCATGCTAGAAAGTTTCTGCCAGCATGACCATAACTAAAATAAGTGTGGTTGATCTTATTACAGACTCAAAATTCTGAAGAAGTCACCCATGCTTTGGCATAAAATGGCTTTGGCAAATTTTTCCATACAGGCTTTCACAGGCTGAGGTGTAACCTTAACTGGGACTGCTTAGATGCTGGATTTTGTGGCTTTTTATTTTGATCCTGGTAAAAAATAACTCAGCAATTTGGGAAGCAGCTTGGGGAACAGCTGAGGTCTTGCAAGTCCTGTCCTTGTGCCTAGTGGCCATGCTGAGGGGCAGGGAAAGCTGAACCTGCTCAGATTCAGTACAGAGAGAGTTAAATCAATTTATCTTCAATCAACCGTAAAAATCCTGCTGGTAGATTTAGCCTCCAGATACCGCTTAATATTTTGTGACAACTGTGTATAGCAGCAGAAATTCAGGGCAGGATTGCTCGATCTTACACTTATCTGGAAGGTAAGTAGCGAAATAGCCACAACACAGATAATTTCTCACTTCCTAACAGAGGATTAAAGATCGCTGCACCCAGGAAATTGTGTTCTCAGCCAAACACCCCCATTCCCCTGTCTCAGTGTCTCCTCTCTCCTTCCCTTGGGCCAGCTCTGACTGGCATTAATCAGCTGTGTCCCTGTGCAGCCCACTGTAAATCAAGTTAAAAGGTGATCTATTTGCCAGGTATGGCAAGAGCAGCGCTAGATCAGCGATATTGCACTTGAAACACCCATTTCCAAGAAGGGATCTGATGAATATGTTTGTGAGGGTGACTCAGTTGTTTTGCTTTAGCAGGAAAGTGGATTTTATATAAGCAGTATCCTTTCAAACTCGTCGTTCATCAGCATAAACACCAGTAACCAAGAGAGAAACATGAGCTGACAGAGTAGATATTTGTGCTGGAATACGACAGCAACGACTTGGCTTTTGCCACTTGGTAAATTAGTATCTCTGCAGAATTTTTAACCTGGGGTGGAGGGATCCTGGAGGGATTATTGTGATGGGATAAGCCTTTTATTTCCAAAGGAAAGCAGTAAAAAAAAAAACAAACAAGAGGAAAAGTAATGCATACCCTTTGAGGATGAAGTTACCGAAAAGTCTCATTTAAGACTGTTTAACTTCCTGGGAAATTAATGTCATTTAAGTGTAATGATGTCTAATTTTTGTTTAAGCTTTTCTAAACTACAAGCTCTAAGAAGGTCCTAAAACCATTAAAGACATTTGCTGAGTTTCTGCAGGGGTGCAGCAATGAACTGGAACCACAGTTAATGAGCTCATTGGAAAAAAATACCGGACTTCAATGCTTAACTGTCTAAGTCTGCAGTATCTAACTCTGCAATTTTTTGACGTGATACTTTATGTTCTTTCACGTTCAGATACTTAATTTTTTCCCACACACAAGATAGCTGTCATGCACCTTCTTCCCCAATTCTAGTATTCAGCTTAAAGCACTCTGCTTTTGGGAGCCTTCTGTTACCTGCTAAAGCTCTGGCAGCGCTCATGTGGGAGCATGGTCACTGGGAAAGTTCACTTAAGCTAAGGTTACCAGGGGATACAAAAATCCCAACTGCAAAGACTTAAGGCATAAACACTGCTAGATTTACATAATGTCGATTTCTCAGGGCAATCAGGTCTCCTCAGAGCTAAGGGGAAGAGAATAAGCATCATTAACTGTGCTGGGAAATATGGCAGCAATAAATGGAGACTGCCCTGGGCTGTGGGAAACACAGAGCATTCTGCTAAGACCTTTGCAGTAGCTCTTCAGCTTGCTGAGAGCATGGGGGTAGGGCAGAGGGCTTCCTAAGAATTCCTAAAGCCTCTTCTCTTGGGCAGAGGCTCACTGAGGACTGTGCCACCCTTTGTACTGGCTGCACTTTTGCGCCTTGAGTGTGGGGCTGCTTCCCAGTGGGAGGATGAGAGTCCCAGTGCTTGTCTGGGAAAGGCATCTTGGAGGCGGTGGGTTGGGTCTGGGGCCTGCCTCATGGAGAATCCCCCAGTAGAGGAGGGCTTTACCTTCCCGAAGCCTTGCTCTCCTCCCAGGGCTCTGGTCCGTGGTGTCAGGTGTGGTGGGATGATGGCCCCATCCGTCTGTTCGAGCCTCTCGGTGCCTGGGCCAGGTGAAAGCGAAACCACCCAGGTGTGGTGCCAAAGGTGAGAGGCAACCAGAGATCAGCGAACCTTAGACCTGACGCCAGGTCTAAAGTCTGGGAGCCAGGCAAGACGGGACCACGAGGCTGCCGTCACAGGGAGGGGAGCCGGTGGCCATGCCCCCAGCACTTCCTCCCTCCCCACCTCCTTCCCTCCCCGCTTCTCATGCTGGGTCTGGCAGTGGGTGGGTGGATGGACAGACACATGGATGAATGGGAGAGTGGGTTTTTCCCCATGTCATGGGGTCCAAGGCCAGCCTAATTACCAGGGGAATGGGGAAGAAATGCACCTTGGACTCTACCACAGGGGTTTGAGGACCAGGGAGGGCTGGGTGTGGGGCCAGCGGGAGACGTGGAGTACCAGGGATCTGCCCTTCCCTGGGTTTTTATACTACAGCAATTTCTGCTGACACACATTAGACCTGGCTTTGGTCTTGTGCCAGGTACTGGCTCAGATAACTTAGGTTTGGGATTGGAAAGGAGAATTGTTTGCAGGAGTGTTGCTGATTTACTATTGGTGTGAGAAAACACACCCGCTTGTCTTGCAGAATGCTGTTGAGCTTGGGAGGTACAAAATGAGCAAAAAGTAAGCATTTTACTGCCTATTAATTAAGATAATAGCTACTTACTCCAGGCAGTTGGGGCTTAGTGTTCTGAAAAAGGCTGCCCTTGTTAAATCTTCAGTATCTTGAGAGAGAAATCACAGCATGTTAATGCATTGGGATAATGGGTTTGAAGTTAAAATGGCAAGATATGATAATTAAATATCTAAATGAGGATAGTTCTGTATTTTTGTCACTCATCATCATAGTCAGTGTCTTTCCTTCAAGTAAGATATCTGGGAGTGAAACAGACTTCACAAAATCTAGTCCTAGCAGTTATAGGGAGCAGGGTGAAAAGCAGAAGTCCTACGACAAAGCTTAAAAACAATATCAGCCTAGTTTTGAAATGAGAAGCATGTCTTGTGACTTCCAAGGCATGAGCACTGTGGCTCAATTGCTTCCCATTTCTACGGTAAAAAGCCACGTACGGACATCTGAGAGTTGCACAGATTTCATACAGGAGCAGTGACCCCACCATGTGGAATCACCATGAGAGGTTTTGGTCTTTGAGCCAAATTGGAGAGTTTCCCTTCATTTGGGAATGTGTGCCTGGATTTACACTGTCACGTCAAAACTTGGGGTGGATATACTCAAGCCTGAGAGCAGATTTTACCCACCTTGCCAGAGGGAAGGAAAGTGTTCACCTTCCCAGGTCCTTCCCACCAGCTCTACAGAAGCCAGAACAGAATCTGGGGATCCCTTGAGGGTGATTCCTAAAAACGCTATGAAAACCCAAACTGTCTGAGGCTTGTCTAATTTTTTCAGTCCCAAAGCAGTTTAATATGTCCCCTTCCCTTTCCCATAACTTGTTTCCCAAATGAGCTGACTTAAAGCCTTAATCTTTCCCAGGGCTTTGCATCAGTCAGTTCTTTGCTGCAAGTCTGAGCCTGTGCACAGCTGCCCTGGCACAGCACAGGGGTAGAAAGGTGTTTCAGGACTTTGGAAGGGCGAGGGGCATGGAGCCCTTAGGCTGGGATTGCTGCAGCAAGAATCTTTGCCCACAGCAATAAGTGACGCTGAAAGGCAGGCAGTCTGTTCCCTTTTACCACTGGTTTGGACCTACAAGCTGTGGTAGCATCATGCACCTAAATTAAGCATCTAATTTTTAGTAGAAAAAAAAGGCTGGAAGGCTTTGAAGCCTTATGAAAGGACTGCTTTGTTGGTGCTAAGAGAACCTTGATTACCAGTTTGTGCTGCTGCAATAAGCACTCATCTCGTGCTCTGTTATTTTCATACCAGTCTCCTCTGCTTGAGCAGATGACACATCTTGGATGCCTTTCAGAGAATATTCTGAATTGGAAGGAACCCACAAGGATCATCAAGTCCAACTCTTAAGTGAATGACCCACACAGGGATCAAAACCATGACCTTGGTGTTATTGGCACCATGGTCTAACCAACTGAGCTGATCTCAGGGTCTTTGTGAAGGGCTTTTATAAAAGAAGATGGTGGGAATGAGATGCCCAAACATAGTGCTGTTGCCTGGCTGATGTAAATGTCTTGGAGTCATCCAGAGCCCAGGAGAGTGTGCCCCTTGTGTAGGCTGTGTCATCTTCCCCTGGAAAGCTCTTCCCCAGCTCCTGGCGAGTCAGACCCCACTAGAGGGCACAGCTCAGCTACCATTTAAGACGACGAGGAGGCTGCTCCCCAGTCTCATTTCTGAACTGGGCAGCCAAACAGACACCAGTGAGTGAGGGCGAGAGGAGATATGGACTAAGGTCTCCTGCCAGAAGTGTACCTGGACAGACAGCTTCTCTGTGGATGCTCTCCAAACAACCAGGACCTGAACCTTTGCAATGAACACTGTTGTGGTATCAGCAAGCCAGAAGTTTTTTGTGTAACATATCTGTCTTCTTGCCTGCTTTTCCAGCATGTGAATATCTTGCCGTCATGAATGCTCAGAGTCAGGCCTCCTTCAGTGTGGAGTAGTTTGCAAATAGAGACTGTGTCTGCATCAAAACTGGATGGGTAGAGCACCTGCAGTGTCCTGCACAAAGCTAGGAGTGCACCTTGCTCAGTTGTGCTTGTGCAGTGAAGGGTTCCTCACCTGAAATGAATTTTACTGGTAAAAACTGGACACTGGTTGTTTTTCTGAGGTCTAGGGACTGCATTTCATGTTGTGCTTGCCTGATGTAAATATGTAACGAGAGTTGGCAGGACACATCTGGCTGCAGGAGAGGTATGGATCAAATATTCCAGCCCAGCAATGCACCATTTGAGCACCTGTAACCTTCTTGTAGACATTCCTCCGCTGCTCCACCTCAGCCTTCTTCTTTGGTTTTTAACTGTGAAGGAAAGGTTGGCATGTCAATAGTGTACAGGAATGCCAGAGCAACCAAAATAAAACTCCTAGAGTAAACACACAAGAATAATTCCAATAATTTTGGATTTCTGTCTCTGCCTGTTGTATAACTTGGGGCAGGATGCCTCTCCTTCTCCCTTTCTCTGTGTAAAAGGATGCACAAGGACACAGATTTTTATGGAGCAGTTTGGGAGTTCCTAGAGGGTTCTTTTCAAGTGGTTCTGTGGCAGTTGGTACTTCCTGACTGTGCCTGCTGTGAAGAAGCATCCACATGAGCACTGTAAATCATCCCTTGCTTAAGGAAGAGTGGTTGGGTGGAAAAGGCAACAGGGTCTGGTAAAAAGGGCACTACCCCAAGCTGAAAACAGACTGAAACCTCAGCTTTTTTACTTGTCTACCTGTGGGAAGATTTATTTTTTCTCCCTTGACTTGTTTCTCCTACTCTCCTTGGCTCATCTTCACAATTTACATGTTCCCCCTGGTGTGCCCTGTGCAGGCAGCTCAGTGCCAGAGGTCTGGCCTCCATCAGGGCTCCCACACTACTGGAGCAATGCTCAGACCTTGTATTGCTCAGAAATTAGCCTCAACTGTAGCATTTTTGGTACTCTGAGATCCCTGAATACCGTGAAATTGTTCCTGATGGGTCAGTTTTTATCTGAAACACTCTCATTTCTTATTTAGCCTGTTTCAAGGGTACGCTGTGGTCTTGGCAGCCCTGCTCAGCTGAGCACTGTTTGTGCTGCTTGCTTGGGTACCTCCAGGCTCTTATTTTCTGCTTGCATCGCAGCACTGCTGCACCGTTTCGCACAGGGACAGGTGGCTGTGACCTCACTCCTGAACTTGTTTGCTTTGACAAGAAACAGGTGGAGGTACCTGAGTGTGTTTCAGCCGCCTGGATCACACCAGTGCTGTTGCCTGCCTTGCCTCTTGCTGTCTGAAGACTGTGTCCAAAAGCACAAGCAGCTTTTCAGTTGTTTTTTTTTTTCTTTTTTCTCTTCCTGCTGCTGGGGTATGTAGAGTAGCAAAAAAAAAAAAAAGGGCTCTGTGAAAGCTTTCAGGCTTAAACCACTGGGTTGAAGAGCTGGGGTTTGCTAGAGCTTCTTTAAAGTTTCACCTGCACAGATTGAAGCTGCTGCAGCAGGGTTAAAGCAGTATGAGCTCCCCAGATACCACTCTCATAGCTCACTAGGTGGAAATCCTCATTTGTTTTTTGAGAAGCAAATTATCTGTAGTGCATGTGCATGTGTGAGCAGACATTTTGGAAAGTGGGGGTTGCATACTTGGTAGCATCTGAATCCTGCTGTTGTCCCGTGCTGTGGTCTGGTGACTTTAGGGCTCTGGGCTGTGCTGAAAGCCTACAGTGGCCACAGACCACTGCTGACCTGATGTAAAGCCCTTGCTGCTGCAAACTGCTCTCTGTACAGGTTCTGATGGGCTGCCTCTGTATCACCAGACATTCTGAGAGTGTCAGCTGTGGTCTTTCTTGATGCTGTTGCAAAGCCAGCACTGTGTTTGTTGTGAGCTCTGGCTGGACACAAGTGAGGTTATGGCCAGATTTAGACATGCAGAGACCAGAATCAGTGGTCATAGAAATGTGGCTTTTGTTGT
The DNA here is from genome assembly GCA_013397135.1 of Pachyramphus minor. Classification (NCBI taxonomy): domain Eukaryota; kingdom Metazoa; phylum Chordata; class Aves; order Passeriformes; family Tyrannidae; genus Pachyramphus; species Pachyramphus minor. The sequence continues at coordinate 48,580 of VYXB01003934.1, read as the reverse complement.
GATCTTGCCTACATGATTTTGGCTCCTGGACCAGCCACAGGGGAGACAACTTGTCTCTGCACCGTTGCCTTCAAAAGGAACCAGTTGCTTGTGTGTGAGTATATATAGCAGGCCTTGCTTTTGGGATGGAACTATTTTGTCTTAGCTGGTGTTGCTATAACTGAGCTCTCTGACCAGAGTCCACCTGTGGTCCGATTGGCTCCTGCAGAGCAGCTCTTCTCACTGTGATCCTTTGAGCAGGGCTCTGAAATGCTGTGTGTTGGTCTGAGGAGCCCCTGGCCAGCTTTGAGAGAGGTGGGCACGCTGCCTCTTGCTAAGCAAGCCAGCCTGGCACTTGTCAGCAGCCTCAGAAATAAGCTGGGGCTCTTTTGTTTTTAAAAGTCTGTTTGTTTCAAAACGGAAACCATGGTAAACAAAATAAATTCAAAATAATCAACCCATTCAGAGGCCACAACAAGTGATGTTCTCAAAGCTGTTTGCCATACTGTGCTGTAAAACGTGTAAGCCCTTGTTTGTGTGATGGTTCTCATAGAAAACATGGGTAAGGAGTTAGATCACAGACGTTTGGCTTGGAATGGAAATGCTTTTTCTGAGTGTCCTGATCTTTGCTGTTTCTCCTTTTCTGTGTGTGCAGTACTGTCATCAGCTGGTGCAAGATGAACTCCTGAAGACCCAAGTAGCCCAACAGTGTTCAGATAGGTGAGGTTTGTCACCACTGCAATGGAGCATTAAAAGATCATCTTGTCAGTTTTGAGAAGAGGAAGGATTGTGCCTTTGTTAATGAAAAAAAGATTGGGGTCCTCACTGTTACACTGATAGAGATTCAAGAAATATTTTAAGGATTGGTGGAGTTGAAATGATGAACAAATCATTTACACTGTGGCTTGAAACTGTGAGCCAGCCCTGAACTGCTTTAGGCTTCTAAAATGCTAGTCTTCCTATATTAATTATTAACATCATTAAAACACTCCAGAGATTGGCCTGGAAACATTAAACAAGCTTAATATTAATAGCTCCCAGATGATAAGTCATGGTGAACATTAGCATGTGTTAAAGACTGAGGAGGGAAAATAACTACTGACTACAATAAACATTTGAAGTATAGTGGCATTAAATTACATAAAGAATACAAGTGTGAACCACAAGAAAGGCTTCCCTACAGCATTGTCTGCTACCTTTTGAAGAGACAGGTGAGATTGTTTACACCTTTGAAATTACACTTGATGGGTCACAATTAAATAGCCTTGAGGAATAGGAATGTGCTGAGGTTCTTGCCATATGTCTAATAAGTAAAGTGCAGCTTTTGTGAAAGGTAAATGTGACTTCCTTGAGTAAAACTGTCTGCATCAAAAATTTTATCTCAAACTTCGTGTTCTCTTTTGCCCAGTGGACCTTGGCCAGGAGGATCCCCCTCCACAAGTCCAGCCCACCTTGCCAGAGATGCTGCGATCTGGAGACCTTTGGCTCTGGGTTGGCTACTTCAAAGGGAGAGCTGGCTCCTGAGGGGTGTGGAAAAGAAGGAAATGGTTCTGTGAAATAAGAGATGTTGTAATCTAACAAGGTGCAGGTTTTGCAGCATTTTACATGATTAAAGCACTTAAGAACTCTCTTCCACGTGCAGTGTCTGGTGTCTACCAGGAGCTCTGTGTGCTCCTTCTTTTGCCAGTGGGGATATCACATTTGGAATGGACCTTGACCTCTCTGAAAAATTTTGTGGCAACTGGCCAGCTGGCTTAAGCTATTAGTCCGGGAGTGGTGCACGCTCACAGAGTGATCACACATGTTCCCTTAGGAAACCAGGCTAAAAATGGATGCAGGCAATACCTTTCCAAGGAAAGGGCTATAGAGGAGCTCCCTGACAGCCAAAAGTTGCTACCAGCTCAGTAATCTCCCTCAGAAGCATCTCTCTGTGTTTGTGAGACAGTTGCAATAAATGCAACTGAAAATGATTTGCCTGTGCTTGGAAAGAGGAATATTTAAGCAATGCTGTCTAGCACACACACGGAAAGTTCATGTGGGTGTGAATGTAAGTTTAGTTTTCCTGAAGTCCCCACCCAGCTTTAGGATATATAGTCCAGACAACTTCACAGGGCATTTTATGATGAGTTTTGCCTCTCCATGCTTTGCAACCAGGCCGGTGGCCACAGCATCATCCTGCTTTTTTCAGGTCATGTCTAAATGTTTGGCTGGTTTTCAGTTGGGTTTTAGTCTCAGGCACTGGCTGTTACAGGCATGGTCTGTAAAGGCACAAGAATAGAAATTATTTCATCAGTATGAGCCTGACTAACCTCGTTTAGGGCCAGATGCTGCTGGAAGAGTTGTAAAGCTTAGGCAGAGGTGAAATGAGTCATCTGTTGCCAATAAACTTGGAAGGAACAGAGATGCCTTAGGGAGGGGGGAGTGGAACTATTATCTGCTGTTACCTAGAGCAACCGCTTTTATAATTGAAAAATATATTAAAAATTATTTTGGGAATTTCTAATTAGTTGAGTTGAACCATTAATGCACTCCGGATGTTTCAGAAACTTAAACTTGTAACTTCCCCAAAAGAGGCCACACAGAGAAGTGTCTTTCCTGCCTTTCACCTCTGCCACCACAGCTCCAAGGTCAGAGAGGATGAAAATGTCTGTAGAAATTGAAGTTGGGCAACAAAGGCAGTGCCTGTCAATCCCTGGGGAGATGCTTCCTTCTAACAGTGCCCAGCCTTACGTGGCTTAAGGCTGGAAACCCTGCAATAAGTAGTTATATCGAGTAGCTGTCCTTAGGGAAAGGCACAGCTAAGAACGGCAGAAGGCGAAGGGAAGGAAAAGCAGAAGCTTGTGGCTGAGGCCATTCTGCTCCTGACTCTGGCATCTGTTTCCAGCCCACTCCTTGACAAGCCATTCAGCTGGCTATGGAAATTGGTGCTTCCTAGATGCAAGCACATATTTTGCTTTCTGTCCAGTTTGGGGTATTCAGTCCTTTATCTATCTATTTATTTGTTTCTTTACTTGTGGTTTTTACAGCAGTTGAAATGAAAGGGTTCTGCAGCAACTTATTGTATTGGGGGGAAGGGAAAAATCATCTTTTAATTGTTGCTACATTTGGAGGGAAAACTAAACACTGGAGACTTTGACAACTCTCGCCTGACTGTTTTGGCTCTGTAGGTGGAGAACAAAGAAGCTAATTCCTTCACATTCCTACAGGGAAGGATCAGAAGGGTTTTAGTGCTGTCTATAATTAATCCTGAGGAAAAGCCTATGGCAGTGCACGGTACCTGCTGCAGGGCTGGGATGGGCTGCAGCAACTGATGGTGCACAGTGAGGCAGAGGGCAGAGAGAGCACTGGGCAGATGAGTCAGTCCCACATGCCATTCATCAGTCACTGTACACGGAAAACCAGGAATGCTATGGATGCCAGAAAAATGTGTTATGATTTAAAATCAGATGCACCAACTCTGACACATGTAACATCTGAAATGTTTTGTCTCCGTTTCCTCTAGTGTTTTGTTACCAGCATCATCTTCCACTTACCAGTTTAGGCAAACTTCTTTATTTCAGGAAACTATAATGACCTGCCTTCCTGCCCTGCTAGTGATTATCACAGCTGGAATCTGAGATCCTTTAGCACCAGCATGGTTTATTTTAGGTAAGCCAGGAATTGCGAGCTGACACTGCCTGTTTGCTGCTGCTCTGTGTAGGTGGGTGACCAAAGAGGTGACAGGAGATGGGGTAGCGATGCACAGCTTCAGATCATAATGCAGAACCATGAGATATCACACAGGTGCTCTTCTGTCTGATGGCAAGTGGTTGGAAACACTCCTTGAGAATAGACCTGGCAAATTTTCATTTTGCTCTAAAATAGGTGAGTGAAAAACATACCTCTTTCCTGGTAAGCATGAAAGAGGGATAGAAGCAGAGCACTGTTTTCTGTGCTCAAGAAAAGGGATAGTTTGCCTCTGAGATATGCTCTGGATGAGTCTGGATAGATTTCCACAGGGACAACAAACAGCGCCTCCTTCCCCCTCTTATGCTTCAGCTGAGGAAGTTTTAACTGTGATGTGGTTTCCCATAAGCTCTTCCAAAAGCATGTTCATATGGCATTTTACAGAACAGTATGACTAATTAGTCCAAGCACTTGGTCTTTTACAAACAACTGGCTGTTTTCAGACCATGTGTTGTGGCTATGTTTTACTCCTGTCCAAAACAACTGGAGTTTAAGAAAATATGGAGGGCCTGATTGGAAAATGTGGCTCAGCTTAACTCTGCAACATTTGGGATGGGAGTGGATGAGGCCACACAGCATGGAGCCAAAAAAAATATGGGGAAAATTAAACAAGCAGGCAGCATCAAGTCCTTGTAGCAAGGCCACGTGATTCCTCACTCTCATGTCTATGCCCTGTCAGTGGGGTGAGGACACCAGCACAACGACAGCAGGAATGCTTTGATATATTAATCCCAAAGTAATGCAGAACCAGTTCCTCAGCTGCTTCAGCTGATGTAATGCATTGTTTTCACCAAAGCCATCCCAATTTTCTCTGGCTGAAGGACTAATTTTTTGACAGAAACAGAGGCTGTATTCCCAAATTAAATATGCATATTGTTCTCTTGCCTACCTTCTGCCCAAGCCCTTGGCAGAGAAGAAAAGACAGGGATTGTACTACCCAAACATCCCCCAGTCTGGAATAGGTTTTATCCCTATAGCACTTAAGGTAGGGAGTGTTTTTAGATTAGGTGGAAGAGACTATGACATATTTTCTTCTGAAGATAGTCTGAGGCTTTCTTAAAATATGGGTGTTTCTACACATCAAGAGGGGAAGCCACAGGAGGCAAAACAGCCAGATCTCGCAGCTCAGCAGTACTGTGGCAGGCTGGGAATGGTGGATGGGAGCACAGATAGCAAACAGCAGACCATGACCATCCATCTTTGGGAGCCAGGCACCACAATTGGTTGCTGTTCAACAGCCTGGGGTGGGTTTGGCTCCCCACAACCACAGCTGCTGTGGAGTTGGCTTCACTTTGCTTTGCACTGAAACACTCTGAGCCATGGTGTGTCTGTTGCTAATTAGATTAGGTCTGCAGAGACTGCACTGAGTGAGTTCCCATTTTCACCCCAGATGAGCAGTTTTCAGTGAGGTCACTGATGGTTTGCATCTTGCAGGTAAGTTCCCAGCCTGGCACAGTAATGCAGAGCTTGCCTGTGTTGGTCTGGGTAAAGGCTGGCTTATGTCCTCCAAACAGAAGCATTAATGGGACCAGAACAACCTCTCTGGGGGTGTTGAATGTCAGCTGTGACAGATATTCATGTGGCAGATTTACTGGCAGGGTGAAAAGCCTGCAATGTTTGGACTAGTGCTTGTTAAGGCAGACAGACTCTTCGTATAGTGCTTACCACAGACTTAACATACTTCATCCTGGCTACCAGAAAACAGCTTTTCGATGTATGTCCAGAAATCTGGCAAGAAACCCCTGATTTCCAGACTATGATTATATATGGCCTGTTTAGCTGTATGCTTTTATATGTTAACTTGGCTCCAAGTTTTACATAGCATCATCCCCATCCTACTTATCTCCAACAAAGTTTATAGAAAAGAGGTGCAGTTATCTGCCTTTGGCTAGACAACCCAATGCCTTCTCATCTCAGTAAAGTCTTCCTGCTGCTTATCCTAGGAGCTTTTCTCTCCACAGCTATTCAAGTCTGGTTTCTTTTTAGTGCGGAAAAGCAGACTTGCAGGCACCATTTTAGGTAAGGTCTTACGGATGGTTGTGCAATGACCCTTTCCTGAAGTGCTCTAACTTTGAAGGCAATTTTTTTGGTGTTTGTGTTGTGATGGTGGCATACAACCAATCTGTGACCAGTTTATGACCCCAGAACTTCCTCTTTTTCCCTTATTAACAGTTGATGAGATAATGAATTTAACTCGTGATACTGGCTGTCTGCTTGATTTCACTCCACTTGTTTCTCGAGTCCGTAACCTCTTCCTGGACTTTATCCTCTGTTTCTGGTGACACTGTGTCATCAGCTTATTTCATTAGTGCTGTCCTATTTGTGTCAGGGTGCTGATGAAAATACTAAATGAAGTCAACCCCAAGGTTAACCTTTGAAAAACTCCCTCCAAAGGAAGATTCTTCTTCAACCTTAAAAGCGATCCAATACTGAGACCTTGAGATCCCCGAAGTGGCATCTTCAGTGACCTACAAGAAGTTTATGGGTGAAAAACTCTCTCGTGGCATGTTAAGGTGACCAGAGGAGGCCAGTAAGTCGTTGAGGGGTTTTGGCATGGTGAAGGCAACAAATAAGCTCTCTTCAGAAATATACCCACATCTTTAGTATAGCATGTAAGTTGCTGCTGGTAAAAGTGATCAAGATAATTGTCTGCTGCTGTTCTGGGATATTTTTTTTTCCCAGTCCTTCTAAAGCTTGGCTTGGAACCTCACAACTTTATGGACTGTATTCTCCTTGGTCACCCCAAGCTCATGTATCTCTGTTCTGGACCACCCGGGAAGACACTTACCAGTTATGGCTTTGCTATGTGACTACAAGCCCCAGGCTAGACATGACAAAGCTAATTAAGGTTCCCAGAGGGTCAGAGCTCTGCTGATGCAAATAGTGACTCCACTGACTTGAAAAGATGAACCAACAGTAATGATTTTCATCTGCATGAAATCTGCATGGACACTACCACTCTCCTGAGCCCTGCCTTGACAATGTTCAAATGTGGCAGCACCTGAGAGCTTTTCCCAGGAGGTCTGATTTGCTGTAAAGGATCACCTTGGGATCCTTAGGAGGTCTAATAAAGTACAAGCCCTTTAGTTGCACCAAGAGGTTTTTTTCTGCAGAATTTGAGTGCCAGCACATACTTGTCTGTGATGTAATTTTTTTCCGCTAATAAATCCACAGCCCCTGCTGGATAACCCTGCTGTTGTTCGCAAAATACTACAGTGTTAATGGAGCTCTGCTCCTGTCACATATCTTGACAAAACAAAATATTTGCTTCCTAAGTATAGATTTTCCAAGGTCTTTAAGATTTCCACTCTCCTTGGATTAATCTATATCTTGTTAAATCTGTCAGGCTTTATTTCTGGTTTGGCAGATGCTATGACCTTACAGTGGAACATTTTCTTTTAACACCATCAGTTGACAGTTTTAACACCGTCCTTGCCACTGGATTCCCCTATCCCAGGGCTTGCTACTAACAGAGATGTAATCACATTTTCCTGCACAGAATATAAAAACATCCACTTTATTATGTAAAAGAGGTCTGTTGAGTACACCACCACCAGCTTTAACAGCTGATTGCTTGTTCTGATTCTCAAGGTTTTTCAAGACGGTTCTGTTTAAGAGTGGAAAATTTTATCTTTGGGGTGTGCTCTGCACAAAACAGCCTCCTTGCACACAGGACACTGGAGAATGAGGTACATACTGTGCACTTGAAATAGAGCCCTTTAAAACTGGCACGGGATTCTCAGTGTTGTCCGAGTATCATTAATCACATTCATGACTCTCAGACAAAATGAGCTTCGACTTCATGTTGCTTTTTAAAATAAGAAATGTACGTTCAGTATTTCATTTTCACTCACTGCACTTCATAGTGCAGCCAAAACTAATGTTTTTTTGAATCATTATTTCATATTTATCTGAACAAATTCTGTATGTATAGTATTTTTATAACAAGATGGCTTATTTTGTCTATATTAAAAGAAAAAAATTACTGTATGTATCTGGAATGTGGGAAAAAAAGGATTTCTTACACTGCAGCACATATTCAATGTGTGATTTGAAATCTGACTGCAGTCACACAATAGCTTGTTCTTTTCCAATTCCTCTGCTTTATTCTTTTCCTCATCTTCTCCTCCTTCGCTTCTTCATATCTTTCTTTCCTCCTTCCCCCTTCCCCTTGCTTTTCCTGTATTTTTCCCCTGTATTTCTTCCTCCCTTTTTCTTTACCCATTTTCTTTCACAATTTCTTTTCCCCCACTTCTTTCCATCCTCCTTTATCCCCCTCCCTTTCTTCTCCCCCTTCTTCCCTCACTTTCCCACCTTTCCCCTGGATTTCTTTTTCTCTCTGTTTCTTTCTTTTTCCCTCCTTTCTCCCACCCATTTCTTTGCTCCTTCTCCTGTATATGTCCTCCAAGGCTCAGTTGGCCATACAGCTGAGCCTCTGTAGGGCTTTCAGCCAGGCAGGCAAACGGCACTGATGCAAATCTTACTGCACCCCTGAATGGGAAATTCCTTGCATGGATACGGTGATGCAGCTGCACAGGTGGCTGAAGTCCCTGGGTAACAGGGACCTAAAAATAAGGCGCTGCCCCGCCTCTCTGGCTAGAATTCCTCAAAGGGCAGGGGCAAATGCAAGGATAGGGGCCTCAAGGAAGAAGTTATGCAGAGCCTGAAAGGCTGATAGTGCTAAGCCAGGCTTTGGGGAGGTGAAGGAGGGAAGCTTGAGGGATATCTAGGAAAACCAGACCCAGCAAGGCTTTGCCTCCAGGGCAAGAGCTTATTTTAAGGCCCTAGTATTGTCTTGCAGAGCAGGTCCCTTTTTATCCACTTGTGTGGAGTCAGGGTAAACTTTATGTTGAATCTCAGGATGTGATGCACATTTTAATGCCCAAGCAAGGTGAGGTACTCATCCATCCACTTCTGTTGGCAAAAAATCGTTTATTTCTTGTAAGATAAACAATCCCAGGTGCAAGGAGCAGCATTGATGACCTTTACCCCGTCAATTTGAGGATCACCCAAATCTCAGGTGTTGTACATGAAAGCTGCCAATATATACTGAGCAGGCAGGTGTTGGCTTTTACCTCTATCAGGTTTAAATCAGTGCTAAAATTAAGCCATAAATGCAGCTTTCTGGTCAGAAAGGGGTGGGTGAATTTTGTAGCCCTTTTTTCTGTCTGTGTGAGCCTGAGAGACTTTTAATTTGTATTTAGAGAGGTAGTGTGAAAATTGAGGTGTAAGGGCTGTGACAGGAATTCCAGAAAGTACATTTTCCTTGTTAATGTGAATTAATTAAGTACTTGACCCTAAAATGAATCATGCCCACTTATACATAACAGGAAAATTCATAGCTGAAGAGATCCCACATGGCTATGAGGCTCTGTGAGGGTTCGGGGTATGAGGAGGTACTTTTCTATCCTGTTTCCCCCGCATTTTTGGCAGAGAAACACCCCAGCTTTACTGCTGGTGAGGTTTTGATGCCTGTTTCCACAATTTCTGGTAAATTTACTGGGTCCAGTCTGGGCTCCTCAATACAAGAGAGACACAGAACGGACTCAGTGGAGGGCAACGAGGATGATTGGGGGACTGGAGCATCTCTCATATGAGGAAAGTCTGAGGGAGCTGAGCCTGTTCAGCCTTGAGAAGATCCACATCTGTCAGTATCTGCAGGGAGAGTGCCAGAGGATGGCCCCAGGCTCTGCTCCGTGATGCTTGGCAATAGGCAGGAACTGATGCCCAGGAAGAACCTGAACATGAGGAAGAACTTCTTTCTTGTGCAAGTGACCACACACTGGAACAGATTGCCCAGACAGGGTGTGGAGATACTCCAGAACCGTCTGGACACAGTCCTGTGCCATGTGCTGCGGGTTGCCTCTGCTTGAGCAGGGAGGTTGGACCACGTGGTCCCTTCCAACCCTGCTGTGGTCCCTTCCAACCTGACCCATTCCGTGATTCTGTGATGCTGTGACTTTCCCAAAGCCTGGCGGGGATTCTGGGGACCCCAGCAGGGAGAGGGTCCCCACTGTGGGCATGGGAGCAGGAAGGGGTATGACGGCGGTGAGCAGGGTCTCCCCGCACCCCGATCTCGGGGGAAGAGGGCGTGGTGAGGGGTGTGAGGGCAGGGGCTCCCCTGAACCCCCTTTTTAGAGGGGGGCTGTGAAGGCAGCGGGCAAAGACCTTGCACATCCCGGTTTAAAGGGGGGTGAGGCGGCCCTGTCCTGCCCCTCCGGGCGGGGGGCGGCAGCG